>JAPMLY010000950.1:0-130000 GCA_026401115.1 Tetraselmis chui
ACCCCACTTGGCTCACTAAAAAAACACGCACTCAAATACTTAAGCTCCGTAAATGTAGCAAGCATAACGGCCCTCTCCCCATCGCCCAAGCCCTATTAAACACAACCGAATATCTCTCCCCTGACGCCATCAAACAACAATGCCAAGCACGCATCCGCCAACTTCTTCACGCCACCACCCTGGATAAGATTAATAAAATAAAAACACGAGCCAACACGGCCTACGACACCTGCCCCAAACGCTCCCACCGCCAATTGAAAATTAAAAGCGGCCTCCTACCCCCCGCCGGCACCACCTCCACCCTCCACCGCATTACCAAACCCGATAACACTACTGCATCCTCCCCCTCAGCCGTCATTGACGCGGTGCACTCTCACTTCGCTCGCGAACTCGACCGCGCCACCCCCCCTGAACTTCCCACCCCCCCATGGGAACTCCCTGACAACCCCGACAACTTTACCATCGAACCCCGCGGTGACCCCTCTCTCACCCTTGCCGACATGATTACCCGCGACACCTTCGATAAAACCCTCAACTCCCTAGGCACCGGCAAAGCCCCTGGCCCCGACGGTATCCCCAATGAAATAATCAAATTCCTACCCCCGGCGACCCGCTCCGCTCTCTTCTCTCTACTCTCCCTCCTCGCCCACAAATCCTACACCCCTCCTGATTGGTGCCACAGCACAACCTGCCTCCTACATAAAAAAGGCGACCCCTCCCTCCTCGATAACTACCGCCCTATCGCCCTCATGAACAACCTCCTTAAACTCTGGACAGCACTAATCAAAGAAGCAGGCTCGAAGTACGCCGAATCCCACGGCATACTCAGCGACCAACAGGACGGATTCCGACAACACCGCAGCATCCACGACGCCCTTTCCTCCCTCATTACGACGATGGAAGATGCGAAACTCCACAGCAAAGACATCTACGTCATGTACGCGGACTTCAAAGGTGCCTTCAACGCCGCGGACCACCGAATCATGTTCAAACACATGCGCCAACTCGGTATGCCTCCCACCTTTGTCGACACATGCGAACAACTATACGGGGTCTCAACCACAGCATATATCACTCCTCACGGCCCCACCCCTTCCATCGACATCAATCGCGGAACCCTCCAGGGTGACACCCTCTCCCCCTTCCTATTCACCCTCTTCCTTGAACCCTTCCTTCGCTGGCTCACGGTGGGAAGCCGGGGCTACCGCCCAGGCCCCCCCGCCACTAACGCTGACCCCACAGAACCCACAGCCACCTACCCAGGACACGCCTTCGCAGACGACCTCAGCCTCGCCACGGGCTCGACCCCCAACTTGACCATCCAGCTAAGAAAACTCTCCCTCTTCAGCGCCTACACCGGCATGACGGTCAATATCCGAAAATGCTGCATCACCGGCGCCCTCTGGCGTACAGGCAACGCCCTCACCCGCGCCAACACTACCCTCCTCGCATCCCGCCTACAAACACAGTTCATCTCCATAAACTCCATACCGGCCCCCATCCCCTCCATTGGCCCCAAGGACACATACAGAGTGCTAGGGGTCGAACTGAACACCTCTCTTAACTTCACCAAACATTGGCAAGAACTCAAACGTACCACCGCATCCCTCATCACCGCCCTCTCCACCTCCCCACTAACTCAATCCCGCAGAATCAGGGTCATCCGTGGACTCCTCATCGGAAAGCATTTCACCCTCCAGCTCGGCCTCTTCACTGACTCCCAACTCGACACTCTCGAAGGACAAATCTGCCGCGCACTCCGCTCCGCCGTCTCCTCGGTACGTAACCTTCCCCGCACTGCCCTTCACCGCCCTACCTCAGACCTAGGATACGGTCTCCCCTCCCTCAAAGCCCACGCCGCACAACTCACAGTCTGTCACCTTCATAAAACCATGAACACCTCAGGCTACAGAGGCCACATGGCCCGCGCACATATACGCACCCTGTCCACAATGTATTCCCACTGGCCCTCGGAATCCATCATGTCAACCTGCCACACCCCACCCACACTAAAGTGCTTAGTCCGCGCCCAACGGGATGCGGGCACCATATTCCACAACATCCCCCCACTCTCCCTCACCAACCCTATCGCCTCCACTATCCGCGCCCACTTCACCACTCAAGACAACGCCCTCCTCACCTCACTCCGAGACAAAGCCACACACATCACCGACCCTCACACATACAAACAAGCCTACTGCGACTTCTCCCCCCGCAAAACACACGCCTCCCTCCTACCCCGCCTTACCCCCCTCTGGAAAAATAACATCACCTCATGGTCACAAGTCCTCCTCAGAGCCACCTCATCCTCCTTCATCCTCAAATCATGCAAATCCATCACCACACTAACGGGGTCCACCACCCCACTCTCAGTTCCCATCCGCCTCCTCGCCGCAATCCTCACCGAACCCCTCGATACTATCCACAACCGCCTCCCCATCACAAACCTCAATACCAACCAGGCATCCCCCCCCACCACTATACATCCCTCGTGGATACCCCTCCTCTCCCCTCACCTCCCCCGCTCAACCCCCACCCTCCAATCCGGCATCAACACCGCCCGCACCACTCACCCCACCCCCATAGCACCCATCACACACCTCGACACAGAATACCTCACCCCCTCCGACCACCACTACCCCCCCTGCGACGTAACACGCATCATCTCCAAACACAAAGACACGGAATACGGACAAACACAATACATGGTTGAATGGGCCCCGGAACACCTCACGGAATGGGACATACAGCTACAACTCGACGACGGCTTCCGCCTCATCTCCTCCACTCCCACATCGGTATGCCTCCCCACCCCCTCCCCCTCTGCCTGCTCCATCTGTCATGAACCCCTACACACAGAACCCTCCTCCGCATGCTGCACATGCCCGCACTTTGCCATACACTCCCAGTGTCGCCCAGCTCAGGGCCCCGACACGTGGCAGTGCGACTGGTGCGCTCGCGGCCAACACCACGACCTCACCCATCTCCACGAAGTGCAGTGGGCCCCGTGCCTACAACTCCATGACACCATCAGTGAGACCCCCTCCGGCCCCACCGCCCTCACCGCATTCAACTCCGGCTATGTCCCCTCCACCACACCCATTTTGCCAGACCCCGGACCCCCTCCGTGGTCACACCCCCTCATCACATTCAACCATGACCCCATCAACCCCGACCTTGACATGCTCCCTACCGGTAAATTCGCTATCCACGCACACCCTTCACTCCCCGACACCACTATACTCTGCACCCCCGACGGCCGCGCAGTCACCACCCTTAACGGCCCCCGGGTCCGCCACCTTTACCAACTCTTCCGCCCCGACCTCTCTCGTCATACGTTCGAAGAGGAGGTCTACCACCTCCTCACACGTCTAGGTTCCCGATCAGAAATCCACTCACCCACGCCCGCCACCACCACCCGCAACAGATGGGCCACCAGAGAGGACCTCCTCACCGCTCTCAGTCACACATTCCGCATCCAGACAGAACTCTACTCCGACCCCCTCAATAAATCCCTTCACTCCCACACCTATCACTCCCTCTACCCCGAAGACATAGTCTTCTCATCCAGCGGCAGCAACGCCCCGCACACCTGGCAAGGCACCAACATAGCCAACCCCGAATACGACCACGAATGCATGAGACGAGCCATGGAACACGCAATCACCAGCGCACACCTCACAGCCCCTCACACACCCAGCGCAACCATCCTCATCCTCCCCCGATGGGAACACACACCATACCGCCACTCCAAATACATCGACTCCCCATACACCCACCACCTCTACACCCTACCTAATGACGCAAACACATTCCTACCCCCAGACCAACACACTGGCAACCCCACCCCTACCCCCTTCGGCACACGCTGGATGGTAGACATATACCTCGTCGCTAACCCCCTCGCACTCTCCACCCTCCCATCACCCACAGCCATGAACGCACTCCATAACACCCTCGAATCCATCTACGACACTCACCTCCCCAACCCCACCATCACCCCCCCCCTCCACACCTCTTTGTCTCCTACTCACCCCACTCAACAGGTATATACCACCGCCCCCCAAACCCAACTCACCCCCTCACTTACCCCCTCCCGGAACGCGTACACCTAACGTACCCTCCCACCAGAGGCACCCCTGCTTGGAACTGGCAGGACTTTGTATATACAGACGGCTCGAAAAAAGGCAGCTCGACCCCCCTCGGAGCAGCAGCCACCCACCCCGCCTCGGACACCAAAATCAAAATCCTGGTGAACTCTACCCCTCCCTCACATACAATAAATCGTGCCGAATTAGCAGGCATAGATGTAGGCCTCCAAATTGGCCGCACCCACCTCCTCACAGACAGTGCATGCTCCCTTCGCCTAATTCAAGGTTACTTAAACTGCCCTTCCGCCTACCGCCATAACATTCACCGCGACACCCTCTTATCTATCACACACACCCTTACAACCCGCTGCGCAGCAGGCATCCGCACACACCTCGGTAAAATCAAAGCCCACAACCACTCCATCGGTAACGACCTTGCAGACACCCTCGCAAACCAAGTTGCGGATGGCCAACCACCAGATACTATATACACCACAGGTTCAGAAGTCACGATAGGCCACTGGACATGGCCGTACACCCTCATCCCACAAACCCTAGGCGAACCCATACCCTACAGATACACCAACCTCAAATCCGACGCACACAAATACAGCACAAAACACACACACACTCCTCTCTCGGATACAACCAAACACGGAGCCCTCCTCGCCCGCGCCGCGAAGGACGGCGCCGACTTCTCATACCACAAAAAACACTCCTCCCTCACAAATATCCAGTTCACACACAAACAAGAATTCATGTGGGGCGTCCACAACACCCGCCTACTTACTCACAACCCCACCCTCCGCTGCCCCCTATGTGGCCAATTCACTAGCAACGGCCACATGGCCGGTAACTGCCCCTCTATGTCTGGACTAAGGCTAGGGATCAGCCATCGATGCATCGTCGAAGTATCATCATCACCTGGTGATAGTGCCATCGATGTGATAGGTTGCGACATCGACATCGACACGATGGCAGTAGTGCTCGCATCAATGCCATCAATTATCAAAACAGTAGTAAAATATTGATTATTTAAGCCCGATATATCGATATATCGTCCAAAATGTCGATACATCGGCGATAATATCGGCTTAAATTGCCATCGATGCCAACATCTCAAGCAATCAACGCCATCAACATCGACAATCCAAAATATCAATACCATCAACATCGACGTTGCAAAATATCATTACCATCAACATCGACAAAATTCGCTTGATCCCTAGCCTTAGTCTGGACTAAGACATGACCGACACAACAGCGCTCTGCAACTCCTACTATCCCTACTGGAACGCCACAACGGAGGACGCTGGGAGACCATCACCGCAGACTTCGGTAACAAACCCATAAAATCTTTTGAATCCCCCACCCCTGCCCACTCCCCACTCGACTGCCACCCTCCTCACCCCACCCACATGCCCACCCGCCTTGTTGCTGCTGATGAAGGTCTCTCGCATGACTCCCTAACATCATGCCCCGCCGTCCTTCCCCCTGAGATTCTCCCCCCACTGCTTCGTCCCTCAGCACACAAACCTGACTTCATCCGCATCCTCGAACCCAGATTCATTGGCCACTCCAACGGTCGCCGACGTTATGCATCCATAAAAAAGATTCAGATAGGGGAATGGAAGTACTGCACAGACAACAACCTCACTCACACAGCCGACCTCATACGTGCCAAATACACACCCCTTGCGAACGCCATCAGAAACCACTGGCCAGGCACAGTGGTCGACATCCTCCCCATAGTCATGAGCCGCACAGGTACACCGCACTCCTCCACAATCACGAGTCTCACCTCCCTCCTCACCGCCCGCACAGACCCTCCTGATAAACTCGTCTCGAAAGCACGCCTCGACACATCTCGCATTCTTACACAACTCCATACGCATACTGTCCAATGGCTGCATCACCTCCTACGCATATACCGCATCAAGTCCCGCACGTCCTCCCGCCGCGCATCCGCACATTGCCTCCACGCACGACCCTGACTGCACACGTCCTTCACCTCTACTTGCACCCTCCCCGGGGGGGGGTAAAACCCCCGAACACCCTTGGAGAGGTTGGATTAGGTGGTTAACGGTCTAGCCCTGACTTGTAAGTTCCCTGTATGGCATAGTTAGGAGGGCCCAGAGACAGCAGCCGACGCATCCGGCTTTTGGTGAAAAACCGGCGCATACGGTACATGTTGTAAACAATTTCAATTTCAATTTCTCTGCGGCAGTCGTCGTCTGGGAGGTGGAGTGTTTGTTGGGTCCTTCCACCCTGCGTTGAAGCGGGGTAGTAGGGTGTTGAGTTCCGAGGCGAAGCGGTCGATCGAGTGCTACCCAAATCTCATGTCGAGTTCCGTAACTAGTACCGGGTCTAGTCTCTAGTCGTCGCTGTCGATGCGTCGACAGAGCTTGTCGGCCCATACGTTGGCATTTGACATGATGTAACGTGCCCTGAGATTTATGTTCGTCTCGAGTAAGCACATTAGGCGTCGTATTTCTTCCATCGTAACATGTGATCGTGAGGTGAGACATGTCAGAATGTGACATGTTGCCTGGTTGTCCTCGTGCAAGAAGACGTTGCGGCCGGCCAGTTGTGGTTTGAAACTCTCAACTGCGTGACGGACGGCCTTCAACTCCTTCCAAGTAATGTATTGATGTTCGTCCTCTTTGCTCCAAAATCCTCGAGCCTCGAGGTGTTCGTTTATAACCGCGCCCCATCCATAACCGGAGCCGTCCGTGTGTAGATACGCGGTCTCGACGGGTTTGTGGATGGGCTTGCCGTTGGACTTACTGGGCACCTCTATCCACCTTGCATGTCGCGTCGTAGCTGGGGGGTTAACCGGACGAGGCCTCCCCATTTCTCGCCGACGAGGCGACGACGCAGTGAAGTTCTCGGAGGAACAATTTGGCCGCCGAAATTGCCAAGAAAAGGTATTGTACCTGGCATGCGAGTGACTAGAGGTCCTTGACGGGTACCAAGCGCGCGTTCCGCGTAGCTCTCCCGATGGGGTTTCTGGCATGTTGCGCGATCTTGATTAGTTTTGCTCCGGCGCGTAGAAATATCCTAACGTTTTGTAAATGTCGATACCCAGGTGGTGTCCGACTTGCGCATGTGTCCAACAGCCCTTGGTGGACTAGAGGAGGAGACCGAGCCGATCGAGCAGTTGGGCCTGGCGGTGGCGTAAGGTGAGTGCTTCTTCCTTTGTTGATGCAAATCGTAGAAAGTCGTCGACGTAGAGGAGAATCCGGGCGCCGCGCCAACGTGTTCGTCCGAGGTAGGTCTTCGTGCAACTGTTTTCCGGCGCAATGGGGTGTTTGGGGTCCGGGTTGCGCAGGAAGTTTGCGAAAGTAAGCGTCATCTTGCAAAATAAAAGGGGAGTACGGACCACCCCATAGGTAGCCCCGCGAGTTTGTAGAACTGTCCGTGTACGTTGACGGTGAAGTAGTCTCGGTCCGATGAGTTGATGCATAGCGCGTAAAACCCGTCTTGTAGGTCGAAACTGAACATATAGTCCCCCTTTCGGGTTAGGTGTCTGACCCCCAGTAGCGTCTCCATCTTGAGTCGTTTTCGCACGCAGTGCTTGTTGAGTGGGCGGAGGTCGCAGATTAACCGCCATTAGTTGACGCCGGTTTTGGCATTAGGAGGAGTCTGGAAACGTAGTCGCAGCATATCGAAGGCTCCCATGCGCCGGCTTGTACAAAGCGCGCTAAGTCGCGGTTTACGAATTCTAGTTGGGCAGGGGTAGCGTCTTGTAACGAGACTCCTTGGTTGAATCGGGGGGGAGGGAAGAGGGGGGCGGTTGTTTTTGAACGGTATCGATACTCCCTCCCGGATCCATTGTAGTGTATGCACGCTCGCGCCGATTTTCTCCCACTCGCGCCAACTCCACCGCACGCGATGTCGCATGTAGTCGGAGGCTGGGTTGCATGAATCGGCGCAACGGTGCACACCACCAGCCCCCTGCCCTGTGAAACTATGCCCTTTCAATACTCAACATATTGATGTGCTGGATCTACAAACAAGTTCGGAGGCTGACAACAAAAATGGGGGGGGGGGTATACCAGAATATCAATTATGTGCAATCTTTTGTGCATGTTCGGGTTAATAATGGTTTTCATATCCTTGATGACACAATTGTTGAAATACGCGCCTTTAATTTCACAAACCATTATATTTATTTCATTGTTGCATGTACGGGTATGGGCCGCGAGCGTCTCCGTGCTTCTTGGCGCGGCGCGTGAGGTGCCGCTTGACATCTCCACGTGTTGTGTTTTTCAGCGCTGAGTAGGGGTTTTAAAAGTTGCGTTGTTTTTCATCCGCTAGGTTTGTGCACAATGTAGCGCTTCCCTTTCCCGTGCCTTGGATTCTATTACCCTTATATTTCTCTTGCTCATTTGGTTCCCTCCCCTTTTTCCATGTCCAAGTTTTTATAATGATTGTTTGCAAAAAAACAATGTCTTCCATTGTTTCAACCGTGACATTGAATTAAATGTTCTATTTTATTGCGAGCTGTAGGCTAAATTGATTCTCATTCAGTTTACAAAGTAGAAGGAGGCTCCGTTTGCCAACACTGTTGATATATTACATTTTATGCTCGTCCTAGGGTATAATACATACGCTAATTGAGGGAGTCGGGAGGGTGGGGTGCGTGAGTTGTGCTCGCGCAAAGGCAGAAGACGGACGACCTTTGTGTGTCGGCGCGTCATATATAGGGGCAGTAACGCTTGTCCGTGCTATATCACTGTGACATGTGTAATCTAGCGGACAGAATTTGTAACGTCGTGGCAACGCCCGACTATTCTCGCCCCTATTGTAACTTAAACTTCTATACTATCAATATGACCATATACAAAGTAAGTGGAGGCTCCATTTGACATGTTGTCGCCATTTGGCGGGTTCATCGTAGGCTGCCCACCCCAGGGTGTCAGCCAGCCGAAGAAGAGCCACTTTGATTGCTCTGCAAGGATAGAAGGGTCGATGTAGTCCAGGTCTACGATCGGTTGACCAGCCGCCGAAGTATTTAATATTATGTATCGTCACTACGACGCTATAGGCGGCGTTCGATGCTCCCTTTCGTAAGGAGTGCAAAGTCCAACTAAATCCCTCGGGGGGGCGCTCTTCTAGCGCGGTCGTAACCTCGCGTAGCCAACTTGTGAGCATATTAGCCGCCCATCCGCCGTGTTTCTCTTTCAAGTCGATTGCCAAGCGCGGTGTTGGGAACTTTCCTCCCGATACAGTGGGTGGTAGTGAATCGAAAAACAGCCACACCTGAATTACTTGAGTGTGTACAATAGGCGATAGGTGGCACAATAGTTTACGTTATGGTGACACACCGCACTGTCCTTTCCTCGTGCGATGTCACATGTGAATGCCGTCGGTCTTGGAGGCAACGAGTTTTTCGGTTAGGCAATTTATGCCGGAACCTCCTATGTCGAAGAACAAGTACAATGCTACTACTGACGTGCATGCCCGCAGTATTCGTACTTAATCGCGTGCTGGGCATATTGTAAGGGCGGCACGCGTTGTGGATTTCGCGAGCTAGAGGCGTAGATATTGGGCCGTGCGTATAGCTTGGACGACGATAGATGTTGCCAGGTGTACGCGTACCGGCGTGTCGTTGATCGCAAACTGCGACGCGGCAAGTCGTTTTCGTACCTTAGCGATGAGGTCGCCGAGGGCAATTGCTTCGAGGCCGTGGTCCTTGAAGAAGCTGTTGATTGTAGACATGTATGGTTGTAGGTTTGAGGCCTTGATGGTCCCGAGCATACCTAGCCATGCGACGTATATCGCCATGTGTGCAAGCGTAGCAGCTAGCGGCTCGACCTTGTGCTCGTCGTAGAAGGCGAAGTAGCGGTGGATAGTACTACCGTACGTCGCTGTTGTGTTGGGTGCCCATGCTGCGGATAGGAGGGATAGGGCTTCGCGCCGAGTTCGCCAAAACCGAGAATCTTGGTTATGTCCGGTTTCATCGTCTCGATCCACGGGCAGGTGTTGGCAGTGACGATGACTTTGTACTTAGGCTTGGAAGCTCGGCCGGGCCGGTGGTCGGGAATTCTTGGGTCTCGGTGTTGTCCCGTAAAAAGTGCCACGCCGTCTTAAGTAGAGCCACGCCGGGAGGGAACTCGAAATACAATCACGGTCAGTGAGGACTGCCTCTTGTACCGCGTAGCGCCCGCCGCCCGGGTTGGAACAAGTTCGGGCGGGGTGCGACGATTAATTACTCGGAGGCCATATTGGTAAGGGCATGTTGCCAAACCTTGCCCGTCCATATGGGGGTGACTGCCGCGCCGCTCGGCAGTAATTCTTTGACGAGGTTAAGTAATAGGGGCAACGGGGATGTCCGTTGGTTGTTGATCGGATGTAGCGCGCTCGTAGGTTGATGTTGTTATTTGTGTCGAGTAAGCACCAGAGACGTTGTAGTTCGTCCATCATGAGCGGTGAGCGTGAGGTTAGGCTTGTCAGAGTATGACATACGTGTGTAAATACGCGGTCTCTACTTGCTTGTGGGTGGGTATGCCGTTTGACTGACCGGGAACTTGTGTCCACCATTGCAGGTCACGACGCAGTTGTGGTGTTAGCCGGACGAGGCCTCCTAACTTCTCGCCGACGAAGGAGTGTAGCTCTCGGAGGAAGAATCTAGCAGTTGGGATGCAGGGATGGCCAAGAAAAGGTTATGTGCATGGCCCGCCAGTGATTACATGTCTTTTACGGGTAGCAAGCGTACGTTCCGTGTAGCTTGTCCAACTAGCTCTTTTGCTTGTTGCGCAATCCTGGCGAGTCTTTACTCCGGAACGTAGAAGTAGCCTCGCGTTGTGTCGATGTCGACTCCTAGGTGGTGCCCCCCCTACGCCGGTGTCCAACAACCCTTGGTGAGGTGGCGGAGCAAGCCGAGACGGTTCATGAGGCTCGCTAGGCGTTGGCGCAAGGTAAGCGCTTTTGCTCGCTTGCTTCCCAAAAACATCACCCGTGCGTGCGGCGTGAACGTCCGTGCTCTATTCACACACCCGCAAACCAAACCTCGCGCATTGAATACGGCACCCACGCCTCCAAACCCCCTCCAAAAAGTCCCCAAAAATACGATTATGTGGAACTCGGAGTAATATGCAGCTTGGTGTGAGCGCTTACGCAATGCGCAAGCGTGGCGCTCAGAACGACGTGTATAGTTCATACAATTTCCCGGGAATTTATGGGCTTAATTCGACAAACTCCGCCGAGAACACCCGCGTTAAGCTGAGGTCTAACCACCCCGGATGACGGCTTACTGCTTGCTTCTCGACTCTCCTACAATTGGGTGGTACTCGGGTATCGTCGTGCTTGACGTGGAGAGAGGGGGGAGCGTGTTCTTGACTAGCTTATGTTTCAACATAATGCATGTCCGGACTTTTGTGGAGGAGTGTAGTACAAATGCTGGAATGATACAATATGATTTGTCCGTGCTCATTTTGTTTATTTTTGTAATCAAGGCTATGAAATGATATTTCTTAACGACGAACTTGTACGATTTTAAATCGACTCGTACCCATCGATAGACGGCCTCAGCAGCTCTGTCCGCGCGGGAGCGATATAATGCTGCCGACAGTGGCTGCAGTCGACACTCCACACTCCACGGGAGAGCTTGCCCACCAGGCCCCGCCACCTTCGTCATGGGAATCGTCCACCAACTCCGCTACGGTGGAAAGCTAAAGCATGGACAGGATTTCCACGCGCACTACGAAATATCGGAACAGGCTCTCGGTAGTGGGGCGTATGGCGAGGTCTATGTGGCTGAACACCGGGAAAGTGGACGGAAGCGAGCGGTAAAAATAATACCACTCGACAATGCCTGCTCCATCAATGTCTCCCCTCTGGTATCGACCGGGTTCTCCGAGCTCGAGGCTATCACGGAATGTGGGTCTCATCCGAGCTTACTTTCTGCTCATGAGGCCTTTGTCGAGGGGATCCCTGCTGAGCAACTGTATATCGTCACTGACCTATGCAGTTCCGATCTCTGCGATCTCCTCATGTCGCGCCCTTTCTCGGAACAAGAATCTGCTGCGGCACTGCACTCCCTGCTCCGAGGTATTCGCCACATGCACCAGTGCGGCGTCGTACACCGGGATATCAAGCTGGACAACATCCTGCTAGAAGATTCACTAGTTCCATCGAGTGCTCGACTCTGCGACTTTGGACTCGCTCTGACTAGGGAGCGGAGGCAAACACTATTGGAACTTGTCCGCAATTCGGACGTCTGGCCGTGCGCGTCGTTTCGAAATTTATGCGGCTCGCTTCAGTATTTGTCACCCGAGACCGTCCGGGGGGGCACAAGTGGCAAGCCTGCAGACCAGGAGGCGGCAGTTTCTCCACCCGTCGACCTATGGGGCGCAGGAGTTGTCCTTTACACCTGTTTGTCGCGAATGTTCCCGTTCCGAAATGAGGATGACGACCCTGACAGGGTGATCGCTACAATTTTACGCGCCGAGTACTCTTTCGCGGCGCCCGCATGGAACAGCGTCAGCCCCGAGGCCAAGGACCTGGTGTCGTTGCTGCTTGTCGCGGACCCCGTTGAGCGACTTACAGTTTCCGAGGCGCTGGAACACCCGTGGTTTAAGAAACAGGGCATTGCGAGCGAGCTCAAAACCGTCCCTCTCTCAAGAATCTCGGGACGTCGGCTCAGCCGCAGCGCCCGTGACATGAGTACGGCCATTAGCGCACCTTTATCTGCCGGCGTAGCGGCCATATGCAGGACTCTATCACAAAATCCATACGAGCGTAATCAGCGAAGCAAGGGTCATGCGTTTCGCCAAGTGGGCGGAGCACCGGCGGCGAGCGACAAGTACTCGTCCATACTCTCAACCCTCGGCCGGTTCCTGCCCCTTTCGTCACTGTCACGGAACTTCCTGAGCGGGGGCAAGTCGGCAAGCGACGAGGGATGGGGTCGAAGCACCGAAATGCGCACGAACAGTAAGGGCACCAGGAAACAGCGACTGGTGGAGAATGCCAGCGAGGGGGGCCACGCCGATGGCGTTTTGATTTCCGCCACTGCCGTTATCTCGAAGCCGTCAGCCAAGTGACCTGAGCGTGGCACTGGCCGCCGTCGACCAGTGGGTGTCCTCTGTCGCTGTGTTGCCGGCACGTACAAAGACTAAAAAATTATTCATTTTCCCTAGAAATAGCGGCTGTAGCATTGTTTGAAAGGAAGAAAGTAAAACGTGCAACTTTTGGGAGGCGCGAGCTCTCACCCTTCCGACCCGCTGTGGCGTGCTAAGTGTCACATAGCCAAACTTAGATAGGGCTCTTCACACGCCCTCTTCATTTATCTCTATTTTGTAAATTATCGCTATGTGTGATAAGTCACCACCCCAGCAGCTTTTGCGGGACGGAATCAACGAAGTCCGGGGGACGAGCGGAAGCCTAGAATCTCCTCTGTCGGGTCTCATTATCTGTCTTTCCCCTTTCAGCCTCTACATAGATGGTGTCTGCTTAGTCTGTATTTACAGACAGCAACGGCATAAAAATCGACGGCGTGCTTGTTTTGCGAGGTTTTGGGGGAAGAAGTGCGATAACTTACCAGGGCATGTGTGATTACTGATTGGTCTTAATCAGGAGCACGGCATCCATAGGTACAGGACTATTAGGATCCATTAGATACAGGACTAGGGCATTACTGATTACAGCTTGACACGAAAAGACTAAAATTTATGACTAGGAAAATGAGGTACAGTAGGTATTATACAGGAGGTCGGCTAGCAGACTATGGCGGTGTCTTTTTCTTGGGCCGCCACAGCAGGTCCTCGCAAGGCACTTGGTCCAGTTTCCCAGCCAGCTTGAAGTCGCTCTCTGTCAGCCCCGCCTCGGAATGGGTCCAAATCTCTACGGAAACTTTGTTCCAGCCCTGTCAGCATTGCCAGCCAGCAACGAACACACCCACTCAAACCCCAAACATATGCACTCACCCACACACGCAAACGTGCGGGCGCGCAGTCACACACATAGATACTCACACTCAGGCACACACACAAACTGACAAACACAAACTGACAAATACACGAGCGCGCGTACATACACACACGCGTTCATAAACATAGGCAATACACGCAAAAACACACACCCAAGCAGACACACACGCACAAACACACACAAACTGACAGATACACGCACACACACACACACACACACACACACACACACACACACACACACACACACACACGATACACACTCACAGGCAAACCCGCGTGCGCAGATGCGTGCACACATACACGCACATAGAACCATATACAGACGCACACAGACGATACACAATCATACACAGACGCACACACAGACGACACATACTCACAATTACACGCACACACAAACACACACACACTCACACACACACACACATAATCATACACACATGCGCGCGCGTGCCATCCAGGTAAACTCACCTCCAGGTGCAGGTCTGGATGGTGCTTCTCGCGCCCAGCCACCTCTCCCAGCCGCCCAAAGAACTCCAGTCCCTGCAGTAAACACCAGTAGACACGAGAGCACAGTCAGGCGTTGCCGGAAGCAGGGCCCCGACGGCACTGACGAGCGTGTATGCACGGCTCTATTCCGTAGAAAAAACACAGTATGAGAACGCCCTTGCAGCGAGGAAGGACCTCACAGCCTGGAAGTTGCGCATCTTCCACAGCCGTCGCAGCCTCAGACGTCCCTCTGCATCCTCGTACATATCCCACTCATCGCCCACCTTAACGAGCGGCGGGTGAAAGCAGCGCCATATTAGTTCGCAGCAGTCGGCTTCACTCCCCCCTCCCCCCCCGCGCGATCCCAATCTTCCTGCATTTTTTCACGACTAACAAACAAGACTAGTGGGCGCAAGAAGCCAAACGTATACAGCAAACCACACGTAAAATATACGTTCCGAATACCTGCCGTCTCATTTCCTCGGCGGCGTCTCGGCTGAGCGCACAGCAGTTGCCAGAGAGCCTAACCCCAGGCTTACGAAGACACTCCTTACCGTGGTGTAGCGACGGAGGACGATGACCTGTCAGCCAAATCCCAATTTCATAAAAACTTGGAACTGGCTAGCCTGAAGCAACCAGGAAAGCAATCACAAAGCGTCGCCTTGACGTGCCACCGAACCTCGACAGCGCAGGATCCCAGCGTGCTGGCTCGCAAACGCCAGATGGGGCCCCGTGTCGCGGGAAGCAGCGGTTCCACTATCCAAACCCCGCACAATCCCCGGACGAAGAGAACAAAGCACGGGCCGTGAAGCCATCCTTGGTACTTCGGACGTGAGCAGGCTCGTTCCGGAACAGCCAATTAACTTTGTGTCCTATTCGCAGATATACTCGGCGACGAAGATAGTGCAGGTAGCCTACCCCCCACGGCGTGTTAGCCAGCTTAATAATCGACTGTACGACTCTGCGAATACTTCTGTCCCCGTATTTGAGCGCCGAGTGAGGAGGGGCAACAGGCGGGGCCCGTTGGTGTGGAGCGCTCCCCTCGTCGCGCGTTGCGTGACACCCGCGTTCCGTGATAATGGGTGAAATATTACTGTCGCTGAGCTGACATTGTCCGACGACGTGCGTCTTTTGCTGACGCGATTGTCGGCAGTCGTGGGTCGCGTGACGCATCATCTCTAGCTAGTAGTTGTTGTGACACAGCATTTCCAGTGGATATACCCGTACAGTGCATACCTGGTATAAACGCTTTAATACATCGTAGTGCTTGGCTTCGTCCGGGAACCCGTACGCCGGACCTGTACGACTAGTCCGGTCAGGTATGGACAATGTACATGTAAATGAAAATGTACTGGAAATTGTTCTGCGCTGCTGCGCTGCATGCTTCTTATGGTCAAATATATTTAAATCTAGCAGAGGTTTGCATATGCATCTCCCATGTGTACGGGACAGTGACACTAGCGGTTACTGTTACCGTTAATAGCGGCGCGTCGCGCCTACAGGTCAACAACCTTGCCCTGGTAGTTAGACGCAACCAACGACTTCCCCAACGGTCAGCTTTAGCTAGCCCTCGCCTCATAACCCGGAACTAGCTCAGAGCATGGTACTCTATGCTTTCGCGCTCAGCCAATTCAGGCTTCGCGCGAATGCAATCTCGACTCTAGTAGTCGAGCAGAGTGTTAGTTTACCATCGTCCCATGCGCACTCGAGTGTCACGCGACACTTCCCCTCGTTTAGCTACGCCGCCACGCATCATGCAGCATGAGCAATCCACGCCCACCGCAGCGGCCGAGCCTCACGCACAAGCAACGATCGAGCAACGCACATCCGAACAGATTCGTACGGAGGTGTTAGCTTTGAAACAACGGATCACTGAGCAGTTTTTGGCGGCTAACGGTGCCTTACTCGCGTAGCTCCAACAACCGGCAGAACCCGCTTCTACAAATCAACAGCAGTCCATTCCCCCTAACGCGACGCCGACGGAGGGTGATAAGGCGGCCCTTGAGCCACCTATCGACTTTAACCACCTATCTTGACCACCTATCTTGAGCATGAGCCACCTATATGAGCCACTTATCTTGAGCCACCTATCGGCCCTTGAGCCACCTATCTTGACGATGAACCCGAACCCATGATAGTGTCCGAGTTCGTCGACTTCACCTACTACGGCGAAGTCAATCTTGCCGGGCTCGAACGTCCCCCACGCGACGTCGAGGAACCACGTCTCTGGACTCTAACAGACGACACAGCCCGCGCGCTAAGCGATAGCCGCACACAATCAGCCTAGGACGAGTACCTCTACATCGGCTGCTATGCCTTCTTTGACAGCTGCGTCAACGCGGCAATTGACACGTTGTCGAACGGCCCGCCTCTATTGATAGAGTAGACGGCGGCGATTGCCCTTATCAGAGCGGGTCATCGCACCCACACAGCGACGGAGGAGACCGCCCGTACTCGATTGGGCTTCCTCCGCCTCACCAAGGGCGGACAAGCGAGCACAGATGAGGACCGCGTTTTTGCGGAATTCGCCCGCAAGCGCTTCTATCGCCCACGCCCTACCGCGGTCTCCGGCAGAATGGATACGCTAGGCCAAGCCTTCGTCGACCGAGCGCTTGAAGTCAGCCTTCACGCCGCCAGCAAGGCTGCTGCCGGCGCAGCCTTCGCCAAGATCATGCCGGACAAGCCGCCCGGTCCTGACGCCAAGACCCGGAAAGCAGCCGCCGACATGCGCAAGACAGCATCAGCGGCGGCAGCAACCGCACGCACACCCCCGCTGCAAAACCATGCGACTCCGCACGGCCACCACCCAAGAAATGATGGCGTGACCCGCCGCGCCGATTCATGCTCCCCCTCATCTCCCTTCATGCGACATCGCGTGCGACGAAGCTGGCGGGAGTGGGAGCGCATCGGCGCGAGCGGCCAAGTCCTAAGTTGGATCCGCCATGGCGTCCGCGTCAAATTCAAACAAGGCGCACGCCCACGGCCGTTTAACCACGGCACCTCTATGTTGGACGCTACACCTCCTCAAACCGAGTTCCTATACTCGGAACTCCCGCGATTCGAGGCATGTGGAGCGTGGGAACGCGCACACAATCCCCGCTGAGTGTCCCGGATATTTTTGGTTCCCAAACCTGGCCACAACCAATGGCGCATGATCATCGACCTCCGCGAGCTCAACCGCTATTGTTCCGAGCTCACGATGACATGCGAGACCCTAAAACACCTACGCCACATGTCCCGCCCGGGCGACTTCTTCGTCTCCCTCGACCTAACCGACGGGTACTACACCATTGGTATCCGGGAGGAAGACCAAGACTATTTCACAGTCAACAACCGCGGCGCCTTGTGGCGCCTCGCTTGCCTCTCGATGGGGTGGTCGGGCTCAGCCTACTACTTCTGCAAGCTCACACAGGTTTTCTCGAGCTACCTTCGCCGCCCTCCGCCACCTACACCTAGGACCTCTCCTTCAAGCGGACGCCCTTCCAAACGTTTTCTACGAAACGCCCGGTGGCGCGGTACCCGCCTCCTCCCTTATATGGACGACTTTCCATTTTTGGCAGACTCCTACAACGCTGCTATGCTCCTCCGCCAGCGCGTCGAAGCCATGCTTGACTAGCTAGGCCTCGATCGAAACCCCAAAAACGGCGTCTAGACGCCTACACAAGTAGGCGACCACTTGGGCTTAACTGTCGACCTCACCCGCGGTATTTTCCGCGCCCCGCCCGACCAGCTCCGCCATCTGGCACAACAAGCGTCCTACCTACTCAGCCAAGCTGCCTCCAACGTGCGATAGCTACCCGCACGCAAACTCGCGGCTTTCACGGGCAAAGCCCAATTCTTCTACCTAGCCATCGCGCCCACGCGTTTCTCTCTATGCGAGTTACACAACGTCCTCGCCACCCGCAGTGGCTTGGGAGGCCGGGTTCCCCTAACGCACTTGCGCAGACGCGACCTCGAATGATGGCGAACAATCCCCACCTAGAACAACGGTCGGTCCATCTACATGCCCATCGAGACCACCTACCTACACGCCGACTCCAGCGACTACGGATGGGGGGTCGTTCTGAACGACGACCCGAATTACCAAGCACGGGGTTTCTGGTGCGCTCTGACCGCCTACAACACGTCACATGGAAAGAACTCCGAGCTGTGGCCGGCACGTTCTCCTACACGAGGACAACACCGGTGTGGTCGTTACCCTCACCAAGCTAACCACACGGTCAGCCGTCATGATGGCCGAGCTGCGCCGCCTATGGTACCTACTCGACACCAACGACATCCACATTCGCCCCCGCTACATCCGTCCAACCGCGAATATATGGGCCGATACTATTAGCCGCTTCCTGGACACAGAAGACTGGCAGCTCCACCCTCGCTTGTTCGCCCACCTTCAATCCCGATGGGGACCTCACTCTATCGACCGCTTCGCCTCTATGCTCAGCACACAGCTCCCGCGCTTCAACGCCAGATGGCGCGACCCACAGTGCAAAGACGTCGATTTCATACGCCAACCCGACGCGGCGTGGCGGTGCGAAAACAATTATTGCAACCCCCCTCGACTGCTCTGCCATCCCTCGCCGCCAAACTGCGCCAGTCAGGCGCAGCCGCTACCATCGTGGCCCCCTACTAGCCCAACCGTGGTACCAAGACCTCGAGCGAGTGGCAACCGTAACTATACATGTCCCTCCGTCGCGCGACATCTTCTTTCCCGGCAGGCTCGGCACGCCCGCGGGGGTCGGACCACCCGCTTGGAGCATCGTGGCCTTTCGAGTAACACCCCCCATGGCTCTACACTCGACGCGGCGCCATAGGGAACGCGCTACGCACCACGCACTCGGACCCTACCGCAGCCCCGCCACTTTCGCTACGCATGTCCAGCGAAACACAGCGCTACCGCCTCGCCACCATTCCTAACCAAGCCCCCTTGTCCTCCTCCATGGCTACAAAATTTCAGACCCTTCTAGGCAGCGATAATTTGGGTGCCACAGCCATCAGCCTACTCAGCAACTCGCTAGCGCCGACTACGTACGCAAACTATGACAGCGCCCTGCGTCAATATTTCGCGCTCTGCGCAAACCTTCTACCTCTGCAAGTGACCTCTGCTACGATGATCCGCTACACCGCATGGCTAGGCCTTCTGGGCACGGTAGCTGCTAGCTCACTACAACCTAACTTTTCAGCTGTCATCAAATACTTCCGTGACCACCGGCTACAACCCATCGCCGTCGGCGACTTGCTCGCCGACGCGCGTCGAGGCCTAGAAATGCTACAATACCGGCTCGTTCCTTCCGACACAAGACTCCCGCTACCCGCACCCGTGGCCCTCGACATTTTGCTGGCCGCTAACACACTCCGCGACATCCTCACTTGGTCACCGGCTTCCCTACCCCTACTCGTACGTTTCCGCGCATGCTTGGCGGTCTGCGTCAACTACACCTTTTTCTGACGAGCAGAAACTGGCTCACGCTACCTCATAGGTGACCTCAGCGTGGACATACCCTCACAACAAAGTCTGTTCTTGTCTGTTCGTTGTCTGTTCTTGCGCAAGTCCAAAGGGGACGAGCGCCGCGACACCCGTGACAAACTCGTACTGTCCGTCCCGATACTCGCCAACCCCATGTTAGCGGACCTCTTGGACTACTGCTCCCAGCAACGTACGGCTTTCTGCGCTACCTTCTACAAGCGCCCTCCCCCAATGGCCTTTTGGAGCCTCTCACCTTTTGAAGCCTCCGCCGAGTGGAAGGCCGCCGCAACCCTTTCATCATGGCTGGCCCTCGCGCGCCGCGAAATTAACACAACCGCGCCAACCGGCTTCAAGTGGACATCGCACAGCCTCCGGAAAGTGGCGGCGTCCGCCGCTAGTTGCATCGGCGCCCCCCTCCCCGTCATTAAATACATGGGTGGTTGGGCCAAGAACAGCTCCGTGACCGAAGGCAAATACATTGACCCCACCATGACCCCATCACATGTTGCTTGGCGTTTCTTCGGCTGGCTCGCCCCGTCCGCCCCTCAACACTAGAATTGGGCTGTGACTTCACCGCCCCACCAACGACCTCGGATACGGCCTTCCCTCCCTCAAAGCCCACGCCGCACAAGTATCAGTCTGCCACCTCCACAAAATCATGAACACCCTAGATACATAGGCCACATGGCCATAACACACATTCACACCATCTCCACCACTTACACCCACTGGCCCATTGAATCCATCATGTCAGGCAACACCTCACCACCCACACTTAGATGCCTAGTCCGGGCCCAACGCGACGCATGCACATTGTTCCACAACATCCCTCCACTTTCCCTTACCAACCCCATCGCCTCCACACTCTGCGCACACTTCACTCAACAAGACAACACCCTCCTCGCATCCCTCCGCGACAAAGCCACCCACATCACCGACCCACACACTTGCAAACAAGCATACTGCGAGTTCACACCTCGCCGAACACACACATCCCTCCTCCCCCGCCTCACCCCCCTCTGGCGAAACAACGTCACCACACGGCCACATGTCATCCTTCGCGCCACCAACACCTCCATCCTCCTCCAATCTTGCAAATCCATATCCACACTTACGGGGTCCACCACCTCACTCTCAGTCCCCATCCGCCTCCTCGCCGGAGTCCTCACCGAACCCCTCGACACCATCCACAACCGCCTACCCATCACACCCCTCACCCCTAAACATGCACCCCCCACCACCATCCACCCCTCATGGATTCCCCTCCTACCCCCACACCTCCCCCGCTCCCCCACCATCATCTCATCCGGCATCAACACCCCTCGCACCAAACCCCCCCTCCCCTGGCACCCACCACACACATCGAGACAGAATACCTCTCACCATCCGATCACCACTACCCTCCTTGCGACGTCACACGCATCATCTCCAAACACAAAGACACAGAATACGGCCAAACACAATACATGGTGGAATGGGCCCCGAAACACCTCACGGAATGGGACATCCATGTACAACTCGACGACGGCTTCCGCCTCATCTCCACCCCCACATCGGTGTGCCTCCCCACCCCCTCCCCCACCACCTGCTCTATTTGCCATGACCCCCTCCACACAGACCCCACCTCCTCATGCCGCACGTCCCCGCACTTTGCCGTCCACTCCCACTGCCGCCCCGCTCAGGGACCCGTCACATGGCAATGCGACTGGTGCGACCGCGGCAAACAACACGACCTCAGCCGCCTACACGAGGTCAAGTGGGCCCCATGCCTACAACTCCACGACACGATCAGTGAGACCGCCTCTCGCCCCACCGCCCTCACTGCTTTTAACTCAGGATTCGTCCCCTCCGCCACACCCATCCTACCCGAACCCGGACCCCCCCCCCCCCCCATGGACATACCTCCTCATCACATTCAACCACGACCCCATCAACCCCGACCTCGACATGCTCCCCATCGGCGCATTCACCATCCACGCCCACCCCACACTACATGACACCGCCACCCTCTGCACCCCCTACGGCCGCGCAGCCACTACCCTCTCCGGCCCCCGCATCCGACAACTATTCCAACTCTTCTGCCCCGACCTTACACAACGCACGTTCGAAGAAGAGGTCTACCACCTCCTCACCCGCCTAGGCTCCCGCTCAGAAATCCACTCACCCACACCCGCCACCACCACACGCAACAGATGGGCCACCCGAGAAGACTTACTCACATCACTTCGCACCACACTCCACATCCCGACAGAACTCTACTCAGACCCTCTTAACAAATCACCCCACTCACAAACATACCACTCACTCTACCCCGAAGACACAGTCTTCTCATCCAACGGCAGCAACGCACCACACACCAGGCACGGTACTAACATCACTAACCCGGAATACGACCACGAATGCATGCGCCGAGCCATAGAACACGCAATCACCAACGCCCACTTCACAGCCTCACACACACCCAGCGCCACCATCTTCATACTCCCCCGATGGGAACTCACACACCATACCGCCACTCCAAATACAGCAACTCGCCATACACCCACCACCTCTACACCCTCACCAACGACGCAAACACCTTCCTACCCCCCGACCAACACACATGCCACCCCACCCCCACCCCATTCGGCACACGATGGATGGTCGACATCTACCACGTAGCCAACCCCCTCGCACTCTCCGCCATGCCCTCACACACAGCCATGCCCGCCCTCCATGACACACTCGAATCAATTTACAACACAAACCTCCCCAACCCCTCAAACACCATCCCACCACCATGCCTCCGCGACACTTACTCACCCTACCCCGCAGGAATCTACCATCTACCCTCCAACCCCACTCACCCCATCACTTACCCCCTCCCGGAACGCTCGACACTAACATACTCCCCCACCATAGGAGAACTTGCTTGGAACTCGGCCCCCTTGGAGCGGCCGCCACCCACCCCGCCTCGGACACCCGCATCAAAATTCTGGTGACCTCCACCCCTCCCCCCCACACCATCAATCGCGTTGAAATAGCGGGCATCGACATAGGCCTCCTACTAGGCCACACCCACCTCCTTACTGATAGTGCGTGCTCTCTCCGCCTCGTACAAAGCTACTTAAACTGCCCATCTACATACCGCCACAACATCCACCGCGACACACTCCTCTCCATCACACACACCCTCAAGACCCGTTGCGTTTCAGGCATCCGCACACACCTCGGCAAAATCAAAGCCCATAACCACTCTTTAGGCAATGACCTCGCCGACACCCTACCTAACCAAGCTGCAGACGGACACCCACCCGACACAACATACTCGACAGGTTCAGACGTGTCGATAGGCCACTAGACCTGGCCATACACACTCTTACCGCAAACCCTAGGGGAGCCCATACCCTACACATACACCAACCTCAAAACAGACGCACACACCCACAGCACCAAACACACCCACACACACACACACACACACACACACACACCTCTCACAAACCTCCAAGCACGGAGCCCTCCTCGCCGCGCCAAGGAGGACGGCGCCGACTTCACATTCCACAAAAACACACCACACTCACCAACACCCAATTCACCCACAAGCAAGAATTCATGTGGGGCGTACACAACACCCGCCTCCTCACCCACAACCCCACCCTATGCTGCCCCATGTGTGGCCAATTCACAAGCAACGGCCACATGGCCGGTAACTGCCCCACCATGTCTGGCCTAAGACAAGACCGCCACAATAGCGCGCTACAACTACTCCTCTCCCTTTTGGAACGCCATAACGGCGGCCGATGGGAGACCATCACCGCAGACTTTGGTAAAAAACCAATCAAATCATTCTCATCCCCCACACCCACCCACACCCCTCTTGACTGTCACCCCCCTCATCCCACCCACATGCCCACCCGCCTTGTTGCTGCTGACGAAGGCCTCTCGCCCGACTCCCTAACCTCGTGCCCAACCATCCTCCCCACCGACATTCTCCCCCCTGCGTCGCGACCCCCCGCGCACAAACCCGACTTTATCCGCCTCCTCGAACCTCGATACGTCGGCCACACGAACGGTCGCCGCCGTAACTCTTCGATAAAAATATTCAGATGCGGGACTAGAAGTATTGCACGGACCACACCTCTCCCACACAGTCCACTTGATTCGTGCCAAATACACCCCCCTCGCCATTGTCATACGTCAGCACTGGCAAGGTACCGCAGTTGACATCCTCCCCATCGTCATGAGCCGCACGGGTACACCGCACTCATCCACCATTACAAGTCTCACCTCTCTCCTCACCCTCCGCACCGACCCTCCTGACAAACTCATCTCAAAAGCACGCCTCGACACATCACGCATCATTGCACAACTCCATACGCACAGTGTCCAATGGCTGCATCATCTCCTACTCATTCACCGCACCAAATCCCGCACAACCACTCGCCGCGCCTCCGCACACTGCATCTACGCACGCCCTTAACTACACACCGCCATTACCCCGCATCGAGCACTCCCCGGGGGGGGGGTAAAACCCCCGAGCACCTTTTGGAGAGGTTGGATTAGGTGGTTAACGGTCTAGCTATGACTTGTAAGTTTCCTGTCTAGCAATTTTGGGAGGGCCCAGAGACAGCAACCGGCGCATACGGTACTTGTTATAGACCGGCGCATACGGTACATGTTGTAAACAATTTCATTTCAATTTCATTTCATTATTGGGCTGTGCACGGCTTTGGCTTTAGGTTATTGGCAAAACGTGCCATAGGGTAAATGGTCAGATTGATTTAAATCTGGAGGTTTGTATATCCAACTCCCATGTGTACGGGACAGTGACACTAGCGGTTAATGTTACCGACGGCCCGTCGCGCCTTCATGTCAACCACCTTGCCATGGTAGTTATACGCAACCAACGACTTCCCCAACGGTCAGCTTTAGCTAGCCCTCGCCTCATTAGCCGGAACTAGCTAAGAGCATGGCACTTAATGCTTTCGCGCTCAGCCAATTCAGGCTTCGCGCGAACCCACCCACCCAATCCTATAATACGCGCTAATCGACCCCCATGCCCGCCAGTGGGTGTCTTTTGAACAAATTGTAAGCAAGCTGACATATTTGGCAAAACGCTTCCTAGGGTAAATATTGGTGAAATACTGGGGCTTAACGGCTAGTTAACGTACCATGTTGAGTCCGCTGAAGGCAACACGCGGAGACAAAGCGTCACAAGCGCAATAAATTGTCCGCGGCGGACGCCCACATGCTTACCTCTAAAGCAACTCTTGTAGCGGGCAACATTCACCTTTTTCCTTTGCGCTCGGCCATTCGGCTCGCGCAACATGCACCGCAGCTCTCGTAGCTGCGCAAGGTGACGTCTTGCACTCGACCGCGTCTAACACAACCGAGACTCTCTAATACGATGGCTACATATGGACAAGTCGTAGACGAAATTTGCGACGCGCCGGAATTTTCTACATCAGTAGAATTTGAACAGCACGAGCAACGTGTACTCGCTAACGCTGCATCATCGGAAGAGCGTCTAAATGGCCGGCTTCAACATGCCCTTACCGAACTAACGGCCACGCTTAGCACGACCATCATCACTCAACCATCAACAACAAAACCAGTCAACACACATCTAGCTAGTCCCGTCGGTGTAGACGACACACCGAAGGGTGGAATTACGGAGCTCGACGCCCGGAGCGCACAGCTGCCGACCGTGTGACCCCCGATCAACCCTAACAGGCGACCCCATGCCCACCTCAAGCGACGACGGTAACCCCAGCAACACTGCGAGATGAAGACTACCACATCGACAAACGAGCTATGGGGACCGTACATTGTCCCATGCCTCGAGCTACCCCCCCGGCATCTCGACGGCCCGCAAATTTGGAAACTTACATGTGACACCTACCGCCACCTCTCCGCCCGCCAGCACAACGCCACGCTCGAAGAATACCTCGCCACTGCATGCCATGCCGCCTACGCCGCCTGCGCTAACACGGCGAGCATATCAAGATATTCAAAAATACCCCAAGGACTCACCGGAATTCAAGGCGGCGGTCGTCACCCTGCGTCAAAGCAACCACACCCATTGCGCGCTCGAAGAGGCCGCCCGTGTGCGGATATCCCACATCCGACACCCTAAGGGCGGAGGGGAGACGAGCGATTCGGACCGCGTTTTCGCGGAACTCGCCAACGAGCGTTTCCTCAAACTGCGACCGGACGTTGCCTCCTCCGAGTACGACAACCTACACCGAGCGTTCATCGACAAAACACTCGAATGCTCCCTACTCGCAAGCGCCAAAGCCGCCGTTGGATCAACCTTCGCGCCCAAGACACCTTACCGACCTGCCTCCGACCGTCCGACCCCTACCCCGACCCCAAGAACCCAACCCAAGCCCAAACCGCCACCGAGAGACAACGCCGACACCAAGGACCCGAAGCCCAAGAACCCCGACAAGAACGACTGATGGTGTGACACGCCGGGCCACGTTCTGCAACGACCGTTCGAACTCCATGCGTCACCGCGTGCGGAACAGAGCGTCTGAGTGGAAACGATTAGGCGCGAGAGAACAAGTTCTAGGTTGGATCGGCGGCCGGCGGCCCCCACCGTTCAACAACGGCACCTCCATGCAAGACGCAACACAACAACAGCTTGAATTCATGGACTCCGAGCTTCCAAGATTCCTGCAGTCACGCGCATGAGAGCCGGGACAGCGCAGCATACGGGTTTCCAAAATGTTTTTAGTCCCGAAACCGGGCGAAAACAAATGGCGACTCATCATCGACCTACGCCCCCAGAACAAGTAATGCAAGGACCACAAACTCACGTACGAGACACTCACACACCTCAAGAGGCTAACGCGTGCCGGCGACTTGATGGTCTCCTTCGACCTCGCGGACGGCTACTACACACTCGGCATACGGGCGGAGGACAGACACTTCTTTACGGTAAATTATCGCGGGACGCTGTACCGTCTAGCCGGACTTCCGATGGGCTGGAAATGCAACAGATATTATTCATGCCGGCTTACCGAAGTTTTTATCCGTCACTTACGCGAACCGCTGCCCAACCCCACCGGGCGCAACCCCCGTATATCTACGAACCAACAGCCCACGCGACCGAAACCTTCCCGACGCTATCTGTGAAACTCGCGATGGAGATGCGCCCGCTTACTCCCGTAATACATGGACGACTTTTTTTTGCCGACAACAGAGACACAACTCTACACCTCCGCGACCGCGTTGCGTCCCTACTCAATCGCCTCGGACTAGGACGCAACCCCCAAAAAGGCCACTCGGAGCCTACACAAATCTGCGAGCACCTCGGACTCCAGATCGACACCACAACCTCTACCTTCCGAGCCCCTCCCTCAAAACTACAAGCCATTGCTACCCTCTCCCGGACCATGTTGCAACGCTATGCACGCGACGCCCGTTGGCTACCTGCCCTATAGCTCGCAATGCTCGCCGGAAAAGTGCAATACTCCTACTTCGCCATTCCAGCAGGCCGCTTCTACCTCCGCGAACTGCACGACGTCCTCGCTACGCGCACATGATGGGGAGGACATGTACGACTCACATATCAGCTGAAACGAGACCTCCAGTGGTGGATGCAAGTCCCTTCCGCCAACAACGGTCTCTCCATCTTCTCCCCAATCGAGACCGCGTACATGCACTGCGACAGCTCAAGTTACGGCTAGGGAGCAGTATTGAACCATCAATTGGAAGCACGGGGTTTATGGTCGGCGGCATATTAACAGCAACACTTCACCCGCAAGGAGTTGAAGGCCGTGCGACTCGCAGTCCTTTCGTTCCTCCCGCTCATGCGCGGACGAAAAGTACTCATGCACGAGGACAATCAAGCAGTGGTGGCTGTACTCAGTCACCTCACGTCCCGGTCGCCGGCCATGATGGACGAACTTCGGAAACTCTGAATGCAAATCGACACCAACAGCATCATCATACGCGCGCGCTATATTCGATCCGCGGCCGACGTATGGGCCGACAAACTCAGCCGCGAAACAAACAAATACGACTAACAGCTTAACCCCCGCATCTTCACTTACCAAGTATCACTGTGGGGCCCCCACTCCATTGACATGTTTGCCACGTAAGGCAACTCGCATCTGCCACGCTACAATTCCCGCTGGCGAGACCCAACCTCCGAAGCCGTGGATTGCCTCCATCTCCTCGACAACCTCTGGACGGCGGAGAACAAATGGTGCAACCCACCTTGGACGCTCCGTCCCGACCTCGTCAGAAAGTTACGCCAATGTGGCGCCGAAACAACAGTCATCGTAACGTAATGGCTCGCCAAACATTGTTTCCAACTACTAAGCGAACTATCAGACGAGCACATCATGTACCCATCCTCCCGAAATTCGTTCTTTCCGGGCAAGCGCGGAGCGTACGAGGGCGTCGGACCGCCCGGCTGGAGCGTCACGGCCTTCCACGTACCACACCGGTTTGGCTCTACCGATCACGCGGAACGCTCCACCCAGCTCCGGCCGCCCAGACGTCCGCGCCCATACCTCCACACGTCCGCGGACATCCGGGAACAACGACCACCAAGCGACACTTGTGAAATATCGACTCGTCGAACCGTCGGCCCACGCATCTTGGCACGCCTCGATGCGCAACCACACCGGCGCACTCGTCGGGACGGAAACGCATGAAATCGGCTATGTAGGCTTACCACCGATATCTTGGCAAGCAAAGGGGAAAATGCGTCCGGCCACAATGTTAAGTCGGTCATAGTCTACTTATGTGAGCTTCATTTTTTTAACATGAGGTACCATTGGACGGACCTACTAATACGCGTCGAACGCACTTACTAACGGCCTCATAAATCAATATCACATCGGTTTTCGGCGAATTAATATATTTTCTGTCATGATATTCCGGCAAAGCCGAGCCGCAGTGCCGAGCAACACCAATCGTCGGGACGGACGACTCGGGCGACCTCGTGCTCGACCTCCTCACCGGATCCCTCGCCTCCACCACCTACAACAACTACGGCACCGGAATGCGACGTTTCACGGTGTTTTGCGGCGAAGAAGGAATCACCCCACTAGTAGAGGCTACCGCGGCCGACATGCTTCGCTTTACAGCATGGCTCGCCCGTCCGGAACCGTCGCGGCCAACAGCCTCCAACCCTACTTCTCAACAATCAAGAAATTCCTTCGCGACCACCTTAAGGAGCCAATGGCGCTGGGAACACTTCTAACGGACGCACGTCGGGGACTCGCCATGCAGTAGCAGCCCATCACCGACCCAAACATTCGCGTACCAATCCTAGCACCCATCGTACAACACATGCAACTATTCGTCAACGGACACTACCGCGCGCTAACCTGGCAGCCGGACGACCTCGTACACATTAGGACCTTTCGCGCGATCCTCGCAGTCTGCACTAGCTAGTGCTATTTTTGATGCGCGGAAATCGGCGTACGTTGCCACATGGACGACATCGCGGTCGACAGTACTAGCGGCAACATATTGTTATTCACACGAAAATTAAAGGGAGACTAGCGTAGGACCGCGGCCGACAAACCGCTCCTACAACTCCCGATTGCTGCAATACCGCTAATAGCGGACCTCGTGGAGGCGTTTACCGCCGAACGCGCCATTACTAAAACCAACTCGACAATGGACCCGAGCCCACTACCTTTTGGGCCGTCACGCGCGAAGAAACACCATACGCGTGGACGGCAAGGACCATCACCGAGTGGATTCGGGAGGTGTGCAACGCCATTGGAGCGTCACCCCCCCCCCGCAATTCAAGTGGACATCGCATAGCCTACGGAACGGCGCGGCGTCCACCGCCGCATGCATCGGCGGACCCCTCACCAAGATTCGCTACATAGGTGGTTGGTCGAAAACCAGCGACGTAGTCACCGGCAAGTACATCGACCCCACCATGAGCGAAACCCCGGCGGCTTGGCTATTCTTCGGTTGGCTAGTCGCCAAGCCCCCGGATTAGTAGCCTACGCAGATCTTCGGTCTATATTAGATGGCATAAGCTGACTCGCAGTCGCGAAATTCGTATATAGGTAAAATATTGAGGTTTGAAGGTTAGTTAACGTACCATGTTGAGTCAGCCGAAGGCAACGCGCGGAGACAAAGCGTCACAAGCGCAGTAAGTTGTGCTCGGCGGACGCCCACCTGCTCTACATCTAAAGCAGCTCCTCTAGCTGATAGCAACGACCTTCTGCCTTTGCGCTCGCCCATTCGGCTCGCGCAACCCACCCACCCTTCCCTGAATAGGTGTTTTAGTGCCTGTTTATCCAAAATGCAAGCAAGCTGTCATCTTTGCCATAATCTGACTCCCAGTCGCTAAATGCAACGACGTGCGTCAATCAACAGCGCACGTACAGGTGGTACGCAGCAGCGTCGCATCGGAAGAGTAATCAAACTCGTATCAGTACCTATACCTTTCCACAGTTTGCACGACGATATGAGATATATATTATTCTTTTAAGATAAAGTACCATTACCCGTACCTTTTCATAGTCGGAACCATACCTTTCAGTCGCTGCTGCGGTCCTCACATGTTGTGTTTAGGGATTCTTAGATTTCGCGATGTATCCACAAAAATGGGTCTCGGCGGCCCTTCATTCACCTACATTTTCCCGACGCTACTCTGTCGCAGCTCGGGCAAACACCTTGTCACCCCTCAACTCAGCAGTCATACAATATACCTGCCCCTCACCTCCAGCACCGAATAGCTGCCAGTACCTACGTGCAAAGGTGAGCTAGCCGTGGTTTTCCTCCTCGTGCACTTGTCCCACCGGTCATCCCACCCACGACGTGGCTGCACACGGCCGTCCGTTGTTTGCTTTCCTCTGCAGTTCGACAGTTCGTGGCGCCACTGTTGTTTTGCGACTGTGGAAGTAGTTCCTCCGAGTCCGGTGTCCTGTGTTATTTTGTTGGACTGGCACGTAGCTAGGAAGAATTCTGAGCCCCGCCGCATCACTTGGCTCACTCGGGTCCCGCTGCAGAGCAGACGTCGCCCTTAACTTGATGTGAATTCTCACGAAAAATACAAACCTGAACACAAATATCTCGTTCAGGCAGTATTTGTATACCAGCACTAATGTGCTGATTTTTTTCTCGCTTTACCCATCTTCAGAACGGCCGGCAAAGCAAATCAACGCCAAGCGACCATGCAGGTGGCACGAGGCAGTGTGCAATCCCACCATGTTGAGTTCGGGAAGGCGAACCGTGCATTTCCCGCGCCTGGAGCGGCCCGACCTGTGCGTCGTATGTCGACGGTCGTCCTCGGCTCTGCTATGAAAGAAAAGGCGGGCGTGGACGCGAGGGGTCCTCCCGTGAAGCCGCTCCAGATGGGCGGCCGCCTTCCTATAGTCGGCAACGCCCACCAGGTACAGGCGGCGCTCGAATGTTTTGTTTCAATTTTTGCACACCCTGGGCTTTGCGCCACCCCGGTTCGCCCCCTGCTACTTTCTGTGCGGTAAACAACCCCGCGTGAAGCACAGCTCCTTAACTGTTTCGAATTCCCGCGTGACAGGTGGACCTTTTAAAGTTATACGAAAAGATCGAAGACTGGCATCAAGAGCACGGTGCGTAATTTCCGACCTCATTTTGCTTCGACGGCGCGTAGTTAAGAGTTCTTTCAGGCTAGGGTGCGAGAGGCGTTGCTTGTGTCTGGCTCACGGGTTGAGGCTGATCCGCTGTGGCTTTTTGAAGGCGAGGTGTTTGAGCTGAAAGTCTTCAACCGGGTCGGCCTCCACACGGTGAGTTGACGTGTTTATTGGGATTCCGATGGATTATTCCGAGGGCAAGAAGGGAGGGGAGCAGGTCTACACAGCAGGAGGGGTGTTTGCTGTACCCTAACTGGCGTGCTGTGCGACTGTAGAGTAACGCACAGGACATACAGCAGATCTTCAAGAACGCGGAGACCTTTCCAAAGCAGACCTCCCTACTGGACGTCATCAGCGAGTGGCTGGGCGACGGACTCGCGACACAGTCGAACATTGAGAAACACGCGGAGATGCGCCGCATCCTGAACCCCGCTTTCCGTATGGACTACATCAAAGGGCTGTCCCCCGTGTTTGGGGAAATTGGCGGCAAGCTCGCGGACGATCTGCTCCGGATGGGCAAGCACGACATACAGGACATGACAATGCGCGCCACCATCGACATTATCGGCAAGACCGGCTTCCGTTACGACTTTGGCAGCCTGGACTTGGCCACTGGCGCGCGCTCATCCCCCGTCACCGTCACCACCAAGGACGGCCCACTTGACGTCGCCGCGCTCTTTGATAAAATATGTTCCGGCGCGGGGCAGCTCTTTGCATTTGGCTTCCTTCCAAAGGCAATAACGCCGGGGTACAAGGACTACAAGGACTCCATCGGTCAGCTGAACGATGTTATCGACACTGTCCTGGCCGAGCGTAGGTCGCAGGGCGTGAAGCCCACGGACCTCGACCTCATCTCCTTCTGCGTGCGTGCGATGGACGAGCACCCCGACATCATGGACAGTCAGCAGATCCGGGAGGAGCTACACACAATGCTGTTTGCTGGGTCCGACACAACCGCCAACACGCTGTCGTGGATGTTTTACGTTTTGGCGCGGGAGCCGGAGATGCTGGCGCGCTGCACGGCGGAAGCCGACGCGCTGCTCGCCTCCGACGCCGCCCCCCTCAGCCCCGACCTCCTCAACGCCAAGCTGCCGTACACTACCGCGTGCTTCAAGGAGACCCTTCGACTTTACCCACCTGTCGTCATGCTGGCTCGCGTCGCAACCCACGACACCGTGCTGGAGGGGACCAACACCGCGGTGGACGAGGGCGGCATGTGCAACCTTAACATCTGGAGTGTGCAGCGCAGCCCCAAGGTGAACCCGCATTATGCGTGCATTCCGTGTGCAGCAACCCACAGATTTATTTCTCGTTTCGGTTCAGAGTGACACTTTGGCGCGTCTGCAGTATACCTAAACGCCGTGCTTTTAAGAACTCTTAAGATTCGGTTAAGAATCAAATTTCTCTTAAGAATCAAATTTAAATGCTCGGCTGATTGTTCAGATGTAGCGATTAGCTTTAAATACTTTTTCAAGATTTTGGTTTCATTATGTCTGAGTACTCGCGCGATTATAAAATATTTGTAGTTTTAGGTGGCTGTCTTTTTCAAACAGGGGGGGGGGGGGTAATTTCGTTTTCAGAATTTATTTCCTTTCGGACGAGTTGTCGAAAGTACTGCCGGTTGCCTCACAATCTATCTCCCATTTAACCCTAGACCCTAAATATTGTCGTAATGTTGTTGCCTTGCTGCATTGCTTAGGATCTGAAAAGTGTCATTTGCAAAATATGTTTTGCGAAGGGGGGCCCAAAAAAACAGGGGCCGTGTGTCAAACCCCACCCGTCAAACCCCCCCGTCCCCTGAAACAACAAATATAAGCTCAATCGCCTCGTCACAACCGCAATGAGGTGGACGTGCGGATGATGCTTCGTGTTTCCCACCTCGCAGTGATCAAACTTTTGATATCTTCCTCTCAATGACATTTCATCTTGTTCTCAGGAACTCCCCCGTCCTCCACTGACATCGTGACATTCGTACCTGACTCTGTCTGCATGCGCAGTATTGGAAGCGGCCGTTGGAGTTTAGCCCAGAACGCTGGCTGCCGGAGGGCCTGGAGGAATTCGGACCCGTCAACGAGGACGCGTTTGTGGCCTTTGGCGGCGGATCCCGCGTTTGCATTGGCAAATACTTTGCGGTACGACACTCGCCCCTGTTGCCGGTGCATTTAATATGTTATTTTCCCGGTGTTTTATCGCTCGTAACAATTTGTAATGTGTTGGGTGTAGATCATGGAGGGACAGATCCTCGCGAGTCAGGTGCTCCGTAAAGTGAAGTTCGAGCCCGTGCCTGATTTCGAGCCAGAGATCAAGAGCATGATGACGCTGACGTCAACGAACGGTATTTGGCTGAACGCTCTTCCTCGCTGAAGGAGCGCCGAGGCGCAGCGCACATGCCGACGCGAAGCCACATCTGTGATGTTGAACTGGCGGCCGTTGGTTTGTTAATTAGTCTGAGAACGTCAGAGATCCATTTTGCTTGTCGTGAGGAGAATATGCGTCGTAGGTATAGAGACGTTTAAAAAAAAAACTGTGCGACTTAGTATATACGTGTTATCTCCTCCTTCACGACATCTGACTTTGTTGCCGGAGGTTCAGTTCTTTATCAATTGGACATCTATTTTAATTGAAATATACTGTCCCATCAGTGTGTGAAGCAAGAAGGATCCACATACATACCTGGATCACTCTTTTTCGGCGGCGGACATGTAATGTGCGCTCTTTCCATAAGTCCGTTACTAATGAAAGCGGGCTTTTCGCGTAGGGCGGGTGTTTACCATGTAGGGTTTCTAGGGTTGAAATGTAGTTTACCTCGTGGAAAAGGCGGACCGAAACTTGTGTTGACGGTGAAGTAAAGGGGGAAGCGGGGCACAAATGGGGCCCGTCACGGCTAAGATCCAACGCATTAGGGTTTGCGCCCAATTTTGGGGCATACCCTGATTCGGGCGCCCCGGAATTTGGAAATTCCACACTTTGGCCGGTGAATACTCCCGAAATCATCGACACAATGTGCGCTTTTTACGATCATGTTGTCGGGTTTTCTATAGCATGTTGTCGGCAAACACGGGAGCACGTGGGTGTGATGGCAGGTGCCGTTAATATGCTTGACGCGGGTGTGATGATTGGGGCCGGAAACCCACAATTTGGGAGGCTCAAAATCCCCAAATGTTCCGTACGATATCCGAACAAAGTTGCATATGGAAGCCCCCCCCCCCCCCACCCATCAAATCCGCCGTCCAACATCATCCAGCCCCTCGTAAAGCCAAGTTTATAGGTTTCAAAATCTGGCACATTCGCGCCGGGCTAGCAACTCCTCGACAAGTGGTACCCGCACAATGGTTTCGCTAATACGCTCATCAATCAGCGCGTAAGATTTCTTCTATTCACGGCGTTGCCCATGTCATGCCCCATGATGGCATCGTGCCGTGCCATTTGCCGTATGCCAAGTGAAAGCCCGTGTTAGTTAGGGTACTTAGAAAGCTCCTCGCCATTTTTTACGCCCGGCGATTTGCAAGCTTCCAAGGCTAGTGATCCGGGCGCTATGGTGCTTACACTACAAGTTAATCGCCCCTCAAGCTCAATACGTCCCTAGTCCGTGCTCCTTGGTTGCATTTCCGGGAACGCGGCAAGAAGCCCAAGTGCACACAACACACCGTTCTTGGTGTCGACGCAATATTGATGACGACCAGGCGCAACACAATCGACGGATACTAGTGCAATTGTGCAAACATGTTGTAAACCCATTGTCGTGTACTCTTTCTGCTTGTCACAACACAACGTGTACCGAGCCACGCATAGAGGCGTGCATGACCCGCACATCATGCACGAATTTCGGCCCGCAAAGTATGGACCGCATATCCAACATGTGTACCCGCATTAATAATTGTGGCGTGACGATAATATAGGTGTCTATGTAAGTGGACAACGCGCCGTCGTGTGTTGTTCACACCTCATAATTTTACCCCCCAATTGAGTTGCGCGGCCATCGCGGTAGTGTGTGGTATGTAAGTAAATGCGTGCCGCGAGGAACAGAGTTTATGGGAAGAGTGTATGTATCGCACTTAAATGACAAGTTCTACAAACTAGAGGGAAGTACCGTGTTGTGGCCCGGTTGTTGCTTCGACTTCAAGACAAAAGCGACATTGATCCGAGTTGCGCTCGTTAACGTACCTGAGCTGCATATAACTTTAACGCTATCATCTCAATAAAAAATGTGCGTGATGGACACAAACATTTCGAGCAGCCGATTGTATCTTCTTGCCGATAGCAATGAGCTTTGCATCGATGATCAATTGTGGAACTTAAAAGTAAGTATCATTGTTGTAACGCACAATGGTTACGGTTTTGTTAGATAACGTTTTGGCCCTATCGAATTCGACCTTTCAAATACCTTGAGTCTGTCATTTCACCTACTTTTTGTTTGCCATATTGATTGGCTTGAGTAAGTAATAATATCAAGTCCACTTTATGCCACTATGATGTGAGTGGGCATTATAATCTAGCTAGGACCCAATAGATGTTAGATGTCAAATGAGTGCGAGTGCTACAATACCTTTTTTCAAGTACCCCTAATACTTGACACCCGTCATAAATAACACGAAATCAACCATGAAATGATAAGTCAAATTCAACTTACGCTTGAAAACTCCCCCCGCTTCACATGGGATTTCCCTCAATTAAAAAAATATATAACACGTACCAACCGCGGGGCGCGTAATTGAAATTGAAGTTGTTTACAACAATGCCGGGTGAAACCGGTTGCTGTCTCTAGGCACTCCCTGCTCTTCCATTCTAAGACTCATAAGCCGGGGCTAGGCCGTGAACTATTGATCCCAACCTCTCCAATGGCAGTAGCGATGCCGTCTAAAACTTTACACACGTAAACAATTTCGATGTTCCTTCTACATGTATTTTTTCTACATACGGTGTGAAATATAAAATGTCGCTATTCTCTACGATACGCCGCCTTCTGTAGCCGCGGCGCGCGCGATGATCGGCTAGGCATGTCATCTTGTGCTTGTCGAGCCGGGCCTACGTGGCCAATGCTCCTATGCGACTCCTGTCATACAGGAGATGGGGAGGAAAGGTAGGCGAAAGCCCTCCTTGCCAAGGTCGTCGACAGTCCCTTCTCGATCCACGTACACCCCCGACCGAGATTATTGTTGCTTCTCCAATTGCAGCTCGCCACTAAGCCTACTCTTCCCTCCTGCTTCGGGGTCTGGGAAGAAGAAATACGTAAGCCTCAAACGGTGTCCGGGTGGCGCTCCGGCCTCCGTGCCATAGTTTTTTTCCCGTCCCCGATCCTTCGCCGTTTCTTTTCCACATGCGTGATCGCGTTGTGGCCATCCGTACCCTCCCCCGGTGGTTTACGTTGTAAGGCGGATAATGTACATTTGCGATAACCCTAGGCACACTGCATGCGGCAGCCTATCGATAACTTGGTACCAACTAGGGGAGGCTTTGGTCGAACACTGGGATCGAGTCGCCGCTCCGCGGAAAATGGTGGCTAAGGAAATATGTATTGAAAACCCTCCGTAGTGGGTTACTTTTTCCGGCGGCGGATGATCTTATGGACCTCCGATGTTAGACCGTGTTGCTCCTCCGACTGCGACTCTCCACCGGCTTGCGTAGCCTCTCGCCTCGCCCCGAGGGGAGACTCGAGTCCCACATAGATGGTCGGGTGTCAGCGAGCGCCATGTCCAAGCGTTGCTTCACGACTGTCCGCCGCTTGCTCAGATCCGCCCGTACCCTCGTCGCCGTCAAACGACCCCTTGGAAATATGTCCCGCCCGTAGACATGAGAGTATGCAAGAAATATCAAGCCTTGAGGCGCCCGCCGGCGGCGCAGCGGCGGCGGCCCCGGAGAGGGGTGCGCTCGCAGGCCCGTCGGCACCTACCTCTACCTCCACGCGGTGGGCGCTTGTAACCCCATAGCTGTGCCATGCCTGGCACGGTAGGGGGCTGAACGAGGTACTGACAGCTGCGATCCGCGGGATCATCAGCTGTCGGGAAGCCATGTACGGAAGGTTTTGGAAAAACATAATATCCGTACACTGGCACTGTTAATCCGCGTACACACGGAATGGCATGAAGGGGGTTTGAACCACCACTAGGGCACCGGCCGGAGTTTGTCCATTAAGGGGGAGTGTTTCCATATCCCTCCGTAGGACTTCTAATGGACACATGTGTACGCTAGACTCCGGGGGAGTCTTGGCCCTCCACCTATAGGTGTTCGCTATAGGTGTTCGCCGCTCAGTCGCGATGCGATGCGAGGGCCCATAACTTGTTAATCCACGTACACACGGAATGGCATGAAGGGGGATATAACCGCCGCTTCCCGGAACGGAGGTGTACGCCTTATCCAAGTACCGCCAAAAGTCGGTACCCGATAGGAACATATTGTGTATATGAACCCATCGCATCGCATCGCGACTGAGCGGCGAACACCTATAGCGAACACCTATAGGTGGAGGGCCAAGACTCCCCCGGAGTCTAGCGTACACATGTGTCCATTAGAAGTCCTACGGAGGGATATGTAAACAGGCACAGGGATCTCCCGCTCGGCCAGTCCGATTTGTCTTTTCCGCGACTAAATACTCGCAAATACTCTCCCGACGATGGGGCGGGGGCGGCGTTTGCGAAATATTTTTTGGCGAAGAAGGGTACGGACGGATCAGCGGAGGGACGAGGGTGTTGGAGCTAGCGGCGGACAGTTGGGAAGCAACGCTAGGGCACGGCGCTCGCTAGCAGTCGCCAGCCCTGCGAGAGCCTTAGGTCTCCCCTGGGGGCGAGGCTTGATGCTACGCATGACGGAGGTGGGTCGCAGCCGGAGGAGCGGCACGGTCTGGCGGCGGCGGTCCTTAGGATCGCCCGCCGCCGGAAAAGCCCGGTACGGGGGGCTTTTGGAAAAATTCCCGTACCCACCATCTTTTGAGGACCAGCGACTCGATCCTTGTGTTCTTCCAATCCCTTCTCTAGTCGGTACCCGGCTATCGATAGGCTGCCTCAGGCAGTGTGCCTAGGGTTATCGTAACGGCACACTGCTCGTAAAGGCGGCCCCCTAACAACGTAAACCACCGGGGGAGGGTACGGACGGCCACAACGCGATTTGATAGGTGTTGGAAACAGACGGAAAAAGGACATGGGACAAGAGAAAATCTGGCTCGGGGGGAGGAGAGCCAGCCGGACACCGTCTGCAACCTAGTTATTTTCTCCTCTCGGCCCCCGAAGGAGGAGAGAAGACTCGGCTAGGTGGCGAGCTGCGTCGGGAGGAGCAGCTGATACCTCGGGCGGGGTTGAGCACGGATCGAGGCGGGACCGACGACGACCAGTGCGAGGGTTTTTCACCTGCCTTTCCCCCCTAGCTCCGGCACGACCGGAGTCGCACATGAGCCGAGGTCAGGCTGGTCCGCCTCGACCAGCTCAAGCTGGACAGCCTTGCTGATCAGCGACCCCGCAGCGGTTGGAGCACGCCGCGTATCGTGGAGACTAGCGACATTTTATATTTCATACTTGTATGCAGACAATACTTGTTTATGGGTATGTTTTAGACGGTATCGTCACTGCCATTGGAGAGGTTGAGATTAGTGGTTCACGGTCTACCTCACGCTTCTAAGTCCAGCTAGGCGTAGCACAAGGGGGGGCCCACAGACAGCAGCCGGTTTTTACTGGTATTGTTGTAAACAATTACATTTCATTTCAAGCCTTGAAAAGAAGTATTGGACTAGCCGTGCGGGAAATATTGACGATGGTATGCATATAATATTTCAAAAGCCCCCCGTAGTGAGGCTTCCCGACAATTGCGGATCCGTGGATCGCAGCCGCCGCATTTCACCCCGCCTAGCCTCCAATCGTGCCATGCATAGCACGGTTTTAGGGTTACTAGCGCCCATCACGCGGAGGTGGGGGTGAGTGCCGACGGGCATGCGAGCGCACCCCGCTCCTCCGCCGACGGGCGCCACGGGGTGCCTCTTGCTTCTCATGGTCCTCCCGACAACCCCTCATATGTATTCCTACGTACCATGGTCTAAACCGACGGGGTCGCCCTATCCTTACTGTCATGGGTGTGTGGTTAATTGACTCCCTGCCGTTATACGTTTTCTCCTAGTGCTTGGGTATGTACGTACATAGCTGGGTTTTGGATTGTGTTGTTTTTCATGCGTCGTGTTGACTGCGAGTGTGTATGTTTGGAAGGGCAGTAATGAACATGTAGGTGACTGATTACACGAGAGGTCTCGCTTTAATATCGTTTTGGCGATGAGTGTATTGGGGAGTCGGTAAGTGAAGGAAGGGTGAAGAGGCCATGAGGGAAGTGATGTTTCATTTGGTAGTTTGGTGTGGAGTGCTCATTATTACTTCGACCCATGATAATCGGGAGAATGTCGATTTCGGTGCCGGGTCACTGGGAACCCATGCCGGTGGCAGGCGGAGCGTATTAGCTACACATAGTAGGCTGCTGGATGTATATTTTGATATTCACTAATCAGTCGTAAATTCTTTTCATTGAAGAGTGGTGACGCTTGTGGTTGAAGGCGGAGAGATCGAGGTAAATCAACCGGAAGAAGTCATACTTTGTGAGCTTGTGAGTGTTGCGGGGCCGAGTAGTGCAATTCCTCCGGGCGTTAGGCCGAGATGTGTATTAAGGATTCATGCGTGGTACATTCACCAATAACACCTATGCGTGTACTTATTGTGCGCAATGATTTGTGTGGCAGGGAGGAGCAGTACCTTCGTGAAGGACTGCTTGATTCTCTTGTACAAGGAACTATATGATGAGTTTTTCCTTTGATTTGCCGTGATGGCAGTCAATTGACCTCCATGGCTTTGCTCAAAGAGTGAGAGAAGTAGATGTGTGGCAATGTTGTTTTGTTTATAGTATTGTGATGAGTAATGTAACGTAACATTAGACTCCAGGACATTGTAGATGTACTCGTGACTAGCATGTCCGTACTTTTTCCATTGGAAGGAAGTACTTGCGGTTACGTCGTCAATGCAACAGCTCGAGTAAATTGTACAACGCAGTGCTATCAAGACCTCCCGACACGTATAGTACGAACAATTAATCCAATATGCTATACGACGCAATGGTATGACTAGAGAGGCGGACTGGCTTCGTCATATGTCCGTTAATACCGTACGAGAGCCCTAACGCAAGGCACGAGCAGCATGCTAGACTAGATGGGACCTAGCTAAGCCATAAATATTTACGCCTAGTGTAGTGGAGGTCATCCTCAATCCCCCCCGCCAACTCGACACTGGCCTTGCTTTGTCGTGCGGCAACCTCGTCCTCCTCCACACGTACTTCATCCTCACCGCGCAACCTGACCAAACCTACGCCCCCCCCCCCCCCCCTCCCTTCGAACCCCGCACCATAGTCTACCAACTCCACTCCCTTTTTGGCACCACGTATTCCGCTCAGCCCCTCTCCCCATCAGTCGCTCACAACTCTCGGCAGCCTTTAACCCTCTCCCCCCACTCTCCCGACACGCTCAAAACGCCCCACCCTCCCCACCCAACCCCATGGACCCCCTCTCACCCTCATCCCATACCTCCAAAAACACCACTACCTCACGCCCCGACCCCACAGCCCCACCCACCCTCGAACACTCCATATCATCCCCCCACAAACACGCCCCACCTGGTCCTTTCCCACCGCACCCCTCAACTACTACACCTTGCTCATCAACCTCAACACCCGCGGCTTCCACACCTCTATCATGGACATAGACCACCTCGCCACCACAGACCAACCGGAAGACGTCTTCCTTTTCACTAAAACCAACCATACCTCCCACAAATCTCGTTGGTGCGTCGCCCTACCCCAATACCTCCTCAAAAGCGCTCGCCCGAAACATCCTCAGGTACGCCAACCCCACGCAAGAGTCCTCTTTACGGTCTGCGAAACGTCATTGCACTCCGCTATTGGCATACCCCCGCCCTCCCGCCTTACCCCCAAAATAGCACGCTGATCCCTCCTTCTCCACTCCGGCACCCCGTAGCTCCTCATCGGTGCCTACATGCCCGATCTCCACAACACACAACTAACCCGCATGCACGCAGGAATTGACGCATGGGGACTCTGACTCACCGCTGACCACCCAACTCAACACGTCATCCAGGGAGGAGACTTCCAAACCACCACCCAACATGGTGCCGGACACCCCCCTTACCTCCCGCCTCCTGTCCCACCTTCAACCACTGCACCCCTCTATCCCCACCTTCCCCGCAGTGGGGGTAGCAAAGATCACTGGCTCTCCACACCCCCCTCACCCCTCAACCCCGTTCCGTCCACCATCTCTCCCACCCCATCCCATCACACTTCTCCGACCACTCGGCCGTACACCTCGTTATTCCCGTTTCCTCCTTTCTCATCGCTTGACCCCCCTTGCCCGACACCCCCCCGCACAAGCCTCACTCCACCCGCGAATACAACTTCAAACTATCCCTCACACAACAACACATTAAAGAATACCAAACCAACACACCTCACCTGCCTCATCAACCAAACTGCCACACTACACGCCGGAATTCTCAACACATCCCCGGCCACTGCCTCCACCGACGACCTCGACACCCTCACCTCCCGATTCACAAACCTCCTCTCAAACCACATTGACCACGCCGCGACCATATGGCCCTTACTCCCTCCTAGAACACACAAACCCCCTAATACCTCCCTTAACCTCCCATGGAGCCCGACAAAAGTCTAGACGATGATTCGTCAAAGCCCTCCGATGGTGCAGCAAAACCCACGGCCCCCTCTCCCTTGTACAGTCCCTCCTGCAAACAAGTGACGAAATTTCCCCTGACACCATCAAACACAAATGTCAAGAAGGCATCCGCCACCTCATACACGCCGCCACCACGACAAAATTGCAAAAAGTAAAAACCGCGCCAACACCGCCTACGATGTTAACCCGAAATCATACCACCGCCTCCTCAATATAAAAAGCGGCCTCCTCCCGAATAACACTACCACGCCGTTCTATCACAAAGTCACCCGGCCCGACTTGACCACCGTAGACTCCCCCCACGCCGTCATTGCCGTCGTCCACTCCCACTTCGACAAGGAAATTAACCGCGTCACACCGCTCAACCACCCTCTCCCACCATGGGAGCACCCAGATATCCCCGACCCGTTCGTAATCACACCCCGAGGCGGCGACCCCACCGTCACCTTCGCCGAAATGGTCACCCGTGACACCTTCGATAGTGAAGTCCACTCTCTCGGCACCGGAAAGGCCCCATGCCAAGACGATATACCCAATAAAGTCATAAAATTCCTCCCGATGCAACCCACTCCGCCCTCTTCTCCCTCCTCTCCCTCCTCGCGCACAAAGCGTATATCCCCTCCGATTGGTACCACAGCACCACTTGCTTACTACACAAATAAGTGACCCCACCATCCTAGATATCCACCGCCCCATTGCCTTCATGAGCACCTTGCTTAATCGATTGACAACTTTAAGTAAAGACGCAAACTCCAAGTACGCAGATACTCACGGCACCCTCAGCAAACATCAAGAAGGCTTCAGACTTCCTCGCAGCATCCACGACGTACTCGCCTCCATCATCATGATGAGGGAGGGCGCTAAAATCACTAACAAAAACATCCTCAGCATGCACGCGGACTTCAAAGGCGCCTTTAACGCCGCAGACCACCGCATCATGTTCAAGCCCATGCGTCAGCTCGGTATGCCCCCTACGTTCGTTGACACATGCGAACAGCTCCATGGAGTCTTTACCACCAATTTCAACACCCCTATGGCCCCACCCCGTCTATCAACATTAATTAAGGCATTGTGTAGGGGGACACCCTTTCCCCCTTTCTTTTCACCCTCTTCCTCGAACATTTCCTCCGCTAGCTCACGGTCGGCAGCCGAGGCTACCGCCCCGGTGCCCCCACCACTAACGCTCACCCCACAGAACTCAGGGCGACCTACCCATGCCACGGTTTTGCTGACAACATCAGCTTCGCCACGGCTCTCCCAGCAATATGAGCACCCAGCTCAAACAGCTCTCCCTCGTCAGCGCGCACAAGTGTATAACTGTCAACGTTCGCAAATACTGCATAACCGGTGCACTATGGAGCAAGGGTAACGCCCTCTCCCTAGCCAACCGCACATTCCTCGCGTCCCGCCTAGAAAACAACACTCGTAACTGTTAACAAGCTCAACTCCCTCCTCCGCTCCATCGACCCCTCATAAACCTACCGGGTCCTCGGGGTCGAACTCAACACCACCCTCACCTTCAATAAGCTTTGGAACGAACTAAGGCGCACGATCGCATCCATCATCGATACCCCATCCACCTCCCCGCTCACATAATCCCCCAATCTCCGCACCTTTCGAGGACACCTCATCGGCAAACACTTTACCCTCCAGCTCGGCCTTTTCAGTTACTCCCATCTCGATACCCTCGAGGGCCAAATCTGCATGACGCTCCGCTCCGCCGTCTCCTCGGTGCGTATCTTCCGCCGCACAGCCCTTCACCGCCCCACATCCGATCTCGGCTACGGTCTCCCCTCCCTCAAAGCCCACGTTGCTCAACTCAATGTCTATCTCATGCACGAACTCATAAACACCCCGGGCTAGAGAGACCACACGGCCAAAACACACATCCACACCATAGCACCAACCTACAACCAATGGCCCACAGAGTCCATCACGTCACGCGGTTCCTCCCCACCTACACTCAGATGCCTAGTCCGGGCCCAGCGCGACGCCGGTACCATGTTCCACCATATCTCTCCTCTCCCTCACCAACCGCATCGCCCCCACTCTCCGCGCCCATTTCACCCGCCAAGACGACACCCTCCTCGCCTCACTCCACGACAAGGCCACTCACATAACCGACCCTCACATTTACATGCAAACATACTGCGACTTCACGCCCCGCCACACACACATGTCCCTCCTCCCTCGCCTTACCCCTTCTAGCAAAGCAACGCAACCACATGGCCACAAATCCTTCTCCGTGCCTCCAACACCTCCATCCTCCTCAAACCATGCAAGTCCATATCTACGCTCGAAGGGGCCAGCAACCCACTCTCTATCCGCATCCGACTCCTAGCCGCGGTCCTCACTGAATCCCTCGACACTATTCACAACCGTTGGCCCACTACACACCCAACACTTCAACATGCCACCCCTCCCACCACCATCCAACCATATTGGATTCGTGTCTTACTACCCCACCTCCCCCGATCCCACACCACTCTCTCTCCTGGAATCCGCGCACCCCGCATCCACACCGTCCCCCCCCCCCCTTGCCCCCATCACTCACATCGAAGTGGCATACCTCTCCTCCTCGGAACCCCCCTACCCTCCTTGCGACGCCTCACGCATCATCTATAAACACAAGGACCCTGAATACGGTCAAACACATTGCATGGTTGAATGGGCCCGGGAACACCTCACGGAATGAGACATCCAACTTCAACTCGACGACGGCTTCCGCCTCATCTCCTCCATCCCCAACTCGGTACGTCACCCTACCCCCCCTCCCTCTGCTTAATCTGCCACGAAACCCTCCGCCTTGACCCCACTACATGTTGCAGCACCTGCCCGCACTTTGCCATTCACTCCCATTGCCGCCCCGCATAGGGCCTAGACACGTGATTATGCGACTGGTGCGAACGCGGCCAAACACACGATCTCACCCCGCCTACACGAGGTCCAATGGACCCCTTGCCTCCAACTCCACGACACCATCAATGAGGCCCCCTCCGGCCCGCTGCCCTCTTTGGCTTCAATACCGGCTTCGTCCCGACCACATCTTTCCCACCCTCCCCGACCCGACACATATACCAGCTCTTCCGCCCCGACCTCTCACACCGTACCTTCGAAGAGGAGGTCTACCATCTCATAACCCGACTCGGATCCGGCTCAAAAATCCATTCACTGACACCCGCCACCACCACACGCAGTTTATGGGCCACTCGTGAGGACCTCCTCTCCACCCTTCGCATCATCTTCCATACCCAAACCGAACTCTACTCAGACCCCCTCAACAAATCCCTAAACTCCCACACATACCGCTCACTATACACAAATGACGTCATCTTCTCATCCTGCGGCGCAGTAGCGCACCACACACTTGGCACGGCATTAGCATCGCCAACCCGGAATACCACCACGAATGCATGCGCCGCGCCATGGAACACGCCATCACCAACGCCCACTCCACCGCTACCTACTCCCTCAGCGCCACCATCCTCACCCTCCCACGATGGGAACACACACACACACACACACACACACACACACACACACACACACACACACACACACACACACACACACACACACACACACACACACACACACACACACACACACGCAATACCGCTACTCCAAGTACATCACCTCACCTTGCACCCTCCCTAACGACGCAAACACGTTCCTACTCCCCAACCAATAAACTGGAACCTCCACCCCCATACCATACGGCACACGCTGGATGGTGGACATCTACTTTGTCACCAAGCCACTCGCCCTAGCCTCATTGCCCTCCCACACGGCTATGACCGCGCTCCACAACACACTCGAATCCATTCACAATACACATCTCCCCTCCCCGTCCATCACCACCCCACCCCCTCCCACTTCACCGATTATGCACCATACTCAGCATGCATCTACCACCGACCCCCCAACCTCACCCACTCCTTACCTTCCCCCTCAAAGAAAGCGCAGCACTGACATACTCCCCCACACATAGTTTTTCCGCTTGGAACTGGGAGGACTTCGTTTACACAGACGGCTCAACAAGGGAGGCTCCTCCGTCCTTGGAGCGGCTACCGCACACCCTGCCTAGGACACACGCGTCAACGTTCAGGTGACCTCCACCCCCCCCACACACACACTATCAATCGAGAAAGCCTCGCGGGCATTGACATAGGCCTACAACTAGGACACACACACATGCTCACGGACAACGCATGCTCACTCCGCCTCATCCAAGGATACATTAACTGCCTTAACAACTACCGCCACCGCATTCACCGCGAAACATTCGAATCAATCACAAACACCATCAAATCACGCTGCACATCCGGTCTCCGAACACATCTAGGCAAAATCAAAGCACACAACTACTCTATCGGCAACGACCTCGCCGACTCGCTAGCTAACCTCGTTGCGGACGGCCACCCGCTAGACACAACTTACACCACATGTTCGGACACACCAATAAGCACACTGACATGGCCATACACACTCATAGCCCTAACACAAGGAGGACCCACGCCCTACAGGTACACAAACCCCAAAGCCGATGCGCACAATTACATCACCAAGCACACACACATACGCCCCTATCCCACACCACTAAGCATGGAGCCTTCCTCGCCCGCGCCGCGGCAGGCGGAGTAGACTTCACCCCACATAAAAATACGTAATACTTACCATTGTACGATTCACACACAAACAAGAGTTCATATAGGGAGTACATAACTCCCGCCTCCTCTCACACAGCCCCACCTTGCGTTGCCCTATGTGCGGTCAATTCACCATCGACGGCCACATGGCCGGTAACTGCCCCTCTATTTTGGCCTTAGACATGACCGCCACAACAGCGCGCTGCAACTCCTCCTCTCTAGCGCGTGCGGCCGAGTGGGGAGCCGACATTCTAAGACGACGAGGCGGTGACGCATGAGTATACGTGGAAGAAAACGCACCGGAGTCGACGGCGACGTGGGTAGACCTCTCGTCGCTTTCCATTGCGAGCAGCGCGCAGCGAGCGGCGAGCGGATGGCGTTCCGCTTGCCGGTGGACTTCCGGGAGGCGGAGCTGAAGTTCGGGCGGTGTGAAGGTACCCGCGTCATCTAGTACCCGGGTACTTTAGGCACCGACAGAGTGCCGGCGCATGTCGTCGGATGCCTCTCTCCAGCAGCTTCTATTTTATTTTCAAAATACATAATCTTAATAAAACGGATATAATAAAAACAGCTAATAACACTAGTGATTTAGCTTAGCACTTGCTTCGCTTATCATTTTTGTATCATTTACTTTTGCTCCTCAAAAACCAGACCCAGAAAGAAGTATCTGCTTATAATCCATGACAACCCCGACATGAGAATGTTTATGCGACATCCCACCTCAATTTCTTGAAGATTCGAGATTGTTTTCTCTTGTTCCACTATGTTATAGGTTTTTTCCTTCTTTTTTTTTTGCTTGGTGGCCTCCACTGCTTTTTTCTTGTAAGAATTTTTTGAATATGTTATAGTTACGATGGGTTAGGACGGTACACTACACGGTACGTGCGCCTATCAAATAAGAGGGTTAAATGATGTGTTTAGTTTCTAACTATATAAAGGTAATCAATCTTTTTTCCGGTCAGATTGATTTGAATCTAGAGGTTTGCATATCCAATATCATGTGTACGGGACAGTAACTCTAGCGGTTACTGTTACCGTTAATATCGGCGCGTCTCACCTGCAGGGCAACCACCTTGCCCGAGCAGTTAGACACAGCCAACGACCAACGACTTCCCCAACGGTCAGCTCTAGCTAGCCCGTGCCTTATAAGCCGTAGCTAGCCACGAGCCTAGGCACTCTCTGCTTTCGCGCTCAGCCAATCTAGGCTTCGCGCGAACGCAGTCTCGACTCTAGTAGTCGAGTAGGGTGTCAGTTTTACCTTTTCGTCCCATGCGCACTCGAGCGTCACGCGACACTTCCCCCCGTTCAGGTACGCAGATCCCCATCATGCAGCCCGAGCAGTCTACATCCGCCGCAGCGGCCGACCCTCACGCTACCTCACCCGAACAACGCACAGCCGAACAGATTCGTACGGCAGTTTTGGCATCGGAACAACGGATTACTGAGCAGTTTTGGCGGCTAACGCTGCCTTACTCGCACAACTCCGCCAAACGACAGCTACACCTGCTACTACCGATCAACAACAGTCCATTCCCGCCGACGCAACAGCGACGGAGGGTGGTAAGGCGGCCCCCGAGCCACCTATTGACCTGCTCGACGACGAACCCGACCCCTCCACGGCCGAGTTCGTCGACTTCACCTACTACGGCGGAGTCATCCCGGCCGGCCTCGAACGTCCCCCTCGAGACGTCGAGGAGCCACGTCTGTGGACTCTCACGGACGACACCGCCCGGGCTCTAAGCGACAAACGCACCCAAGCGGCATACGACGAGTGCCTACACATCGGGTGCTATGCCGTCTTCGACAGTTGCGCCAACGCGGCAATTGGCGAGGCTTTGGGCACGTTGTCGCACGGCCCACCTCTACCTACAGAGCAGGCGGCAGTGATTGCCCTCATCCGAGCGGGTCATCGCACCCACACAGCGACGGAGGAGGCCGCCCGTACTCGATTGGGCTTCCTCCGCCTCACCAAGGGCGGACAAACGAGCAAAGATGCGGACCGCGTGTTCGCCGAATTGGCACACGAGCGCTTCTGCCGACCGCGTCCTACCGCGGTCTCCGGCACATTGGACGCGCTACGCCAAGCTTTCATCGACCGCACGCTTGAAGTCAGCTTACACGCCGCCAGCAAAGCCGCCGCCGGCGCCGCTTTCGCAAAGGTCACGCCGGACAAGCCTACCGGCCCCGACGCTCGAACCCGCAAAGCCGCCGCCGACAAACGCAAGGCCGCTGCGGCAGCAGCAGCCGCGGCACGAGCCGCCCCACCCCCCAAGCCGACCGACTCGGCTAAAACCCCAAGCAAGAAATGATGGTGTGGCCCGCCGCGCCGATTCCTGCTCCCCGACATCTTCCTTCATGCGCCACCGCGTGCGTCGAAAATGGCGGGAGTGGGAGCGCATCGGCGCGAGCGGCCAAGTCCTAAGTTGGATCCGCCACGGCGTACGTGTAAAGTTCAAGCACGGCCTACGCCCCAAGCCGTTCAACCACGGCATCTCCATGCTAGACGCCACACCCGACCAACTCGAGTTTCTCAACTCGGAACTACCACGCTTCGAGGCTTGCGGTGCGTGGGAGCACTCTACGAACCCCCGCTACGTCTCCCGGATGTTCTTGGTGCCAAAACCCGGATGCAATCAATGGCGCTTGATTATCGACCTTCGAGAACTCAACCGCTACTGCTCAACATTCAACATGACTTGCGAGACCCTCAAGCACCTCCGCCATCTATCTCGACCGGGGGACTACTTCGTCTCACTCGACCTCGCCGATGGGTACTACACCCTTGGCATCCGGGAGGAAGACCGAGACTACTTCACGGTCAACTACCGCGGCACCCTATGGCGCCTCGCGTGCCTCCCCATGGGGTGGTCGGGCTCCGCCTACTACTTTTGCAAACTCACGCAAGTGTTTACGAACCACCTACGCCGCCCACCACCTCCCACACCCGCATCTACACCGGCCGGCCCACGCCGCCCGTCCAAGCGCTTCCTCCGGAACGCGCGATGGCGAGGAACCCGACTACTCCCCTACATGGACGACTTCCTCTTCTTGGCAGATTCCTACGACGAGGCACTCTTACTTCGGCAGCGCGTCCAAGCCCTGCTCTACAGCCTCGGCCTACAACGCAACCCCAAGAAAGGTGTGTGGACGCCAACGCAAGTCGGCGACCACTTGGGCCTCACGGTGGATTTACAACGCGGCGAGTTTCGAGCCCCACTCGAAAAACTGCGACACCTCGCACAACACGCTTCGTCCTTGCTCGGACGAGCAGCGTCCAACGCACGATGGCTACCCACACGCCAACTCGCAGCCTTCGCGGGGAAAGCGCAATTTCTCTACCTCGCCATCGCGCCCGCCCGATAACTTTTGCGCGAGCTCCACAACGTCTTATATACCCGTACCGGTTGGGGGGGACGCGTGCGCCTCACCCATCAACTCCGACGCGACCTCGAGTGGTAGCGCACGGTACCCTCCCAACACAACGGCCGGTCGATCTACAAGCCCATCGAGACCGCCTATTTGCACGCCGACTCGAGCGACTGCGGATGGGGGGCTGTCCTAAACGAGGACGCAAATTACCAAGCCCGCAGGTTTTGGAGCGCCCGCGGCCGCCTCCAACACATTACGTGGAAGGAGCTTCGAGCGGTCCGGCACGCGGTCGAATCCTTTCTACCGCAACTCCGAGGACGACAAGTCCTCCTCCACGAGGACAACACTGCCGTGGTCGCCGTCCTAACCAAGCTAACGTCCCGGTCGCCCGTCATGATGACCGAGCTACGGCGTTTGTGGTTCCTACTCGACACCAACGACATCCACATCCGCCCACGCTACATCCGGTCGGCCGCCAACGTCTGGGCCGACACGCTCAGCCGCGAGATGGACTCCGGAGACTGGCAACTAAACCCACAACTCTTCAACCACCTTCAGCGCCGGTGGGGCCCGCATACGATCGACCGTTTCGCTTCTATGCTCAACACGCAACTGCCTCGCTTCAACGCCCGCTGGCGCGACCCCCTGTGCGAGGACATCGACTGCCTACACCTCCCCGACGCGGCGTGGAAACGCGAGAACAACTACTGCAACCCCCCTTGGTCTGCCCTACCAGCACTCGCCGCAAAACTCGAACAAGCTCAAGCCGCGGCGACTGTCATCGCCCCCTACTGGCGAAACAAAACGTGGTACCACGCGTTCGCCCGCTTGGCCACCGAGACCGTGCACTTCCCAGCTTCCAGCGACCTGTTCTTTCCCGGCAGGCTAGGCAAGCGCGAAGGGGTCGGGCCTCCCGCGTGGAGCATTGTGGCCTTTCGGCTATCACCCCCTCTTGGCTCTACAATCGACGCGGTGCGATTGGCCGGGCGATACGCCCGGACCGATTAAATACGCATGTACAACACGTCCTCCCTCTGCGTACATGACCGCCGCGCTACGGATTACGCCGTGAAGCAGCGCAGTCGCCCTGGTCCTCCGATATGGCTGAAACTTTTCAAGACCTCCTAGGATCAGATAAGCTCGGGGTTACGGCGGTTGCCCTACTCAGCAACTCGCTAGCGCCCTCTACGTACTCCAGCTACCAAAGCGCAATTAGACAGTTTTTTTATTTTTTGTGCAGAGGAAAATATCGCCCCGCTACAGGCCACGCCAGCCACGATGGTCCGCTACACGGCATGGCTAGCCCTCTTGGGAACGGTCGCCGCAAGCTCGCTGCAACCTTACTTCTCCGCGGTGAACAAGTTCTTCCGCGACCACCGGCGCCAACCTATCGCCGTGGGCGAACTCCTGGCGGACGCCCGCCGTGGCCTCGAAATGCTACAGCACCGCCTACTTCCCACCACCGCTCGCCTCCCGCTACCCGCACAAGTCGCCCTGGACATCCTACACGCCGCCAACACCCTACACAAAACCTTCGCGTGGACCCCTGCTTCCCTCCTTCAGATGCAGAGCTTCAGAGCCAGTTTGGCGGTGTGCGTCAATTACATGTTTTTCTGCCGCGCCGAAACTGGCGCCCGCTGCCAAACCGGCGACCTAGTTGTCGACAGGCCCTCTCAACAAATCTGCCTATTCGCACGCAAATATAAAGGGGACCAGCGCCGCGACGCTAGCGAAAAACCTGTCATCACCATCCCTGTAGCCGCTAACCCCGTCTTAGCAGACCTGCTCGACTACTACACGGAGCAGCGCGCGGCCTTCAGCAACAAATTCTACAACACGCCACCCCCATTCGCCTTTTGGAGCTTCTCACTTTCCGAACCTTCTCACGAGTGGGGCGCCGCGTCCACCATCTCCGCTTGGCTCGCCCTCGCCCTCCGCACCGTCAACTCATCCGCGCCCACCGGTTTCAAGTGGACGTCGCACAGCCTACGGAAAGGCGCGGCGTCCGCTGCCAGCTGCATCGGCGCGCCCCTCCCCGTAATCAAATTTATGGGTGGCTGGGCCAAGAACAGCTCTGTGACCGAAGGCAAATATATTGACCCAACCATGACCCCAACACATGCTGCTTGGCGGTTCTTCGGCTGGCTCACTCCGTCCCCCCCGCAACACTAATTCTGGCTGTGCAAGCCTTTGGCTTTAGGTTGCTGGCAAAACGTGCCCTAGGGTAAATGGTCAGATTGATTTGAATCTAGAGGTTTGCATATCCAATATCATGTGTACGGGACAGTAACTCTAGCGGTTACTGTTACCGTTAATATCGGCGCGTCTCACCTGCAGGGCAACCACCTTGCCCGAGCAGTTAGACACCGCCAACGACCAACGACTTCCCCAACGGTCAGCTCTAGCTAGCCCGTGCCTTATAAGCCGTAGCTAGCCACGAGCCTAGGCACTCTCTGCTTTCGCGCTCAGCCAATCTAGGCTTCGCGCGAACCCACCCACCCATCCCTATAATCCTGCGCTAATTGACCCCCAGACCCTGTCTGTGGGTGTCTTTTGGCCAAATTGTAAGCAAGCTGAAATCTTTGGCAAAACGTGCCCTAGGGTAAACTTCATTAAATTCAGTGATTATGCCTTTTCTGAGTATTTTTGGATTCCTCCTTGCGGAGTTCTTATTGTAATTGTACTCGATTGTATTTTACTATATTTATTTATAGTGCGGTGCCCGCGTCATCTTATACCGGGATACATATAGCATCAACGCGCGCCCGCCCGGCTTCTATCCCCTTTAGGGATCCGTAGCCCCAAGCGCAGCGGCCGCGCCGCGCGGAAAAAGCCTCCAAGCGCCACGCGGCCTCAAGCGGCCAACAACATTAGCGTGGCTTTGTCCCCCGCCCTACCTCGCAAGCGATGCATGACCGCACGCAAGCGCCCCCGACCCCCCCCCCCCCCCCCCCCCCCCTAAAGCGGGCGACCTCGGGGTCGGCACGGTGATTATTAAGGCGGCAATGTACGCAGTGCGGCAGGCGGTGCAGCGGCTCCCAGCCCCTTGGAGGACGATGGCGAGCGCACGGGGCCTCCAACGAGCAAGCTCCGGCCTGCGCGATGCGCCGCGCTCGGCTCCGCAGTGCGCCGCCGCCACCGCCCTCCCGCATGGCATCGGCCCCGGAACGCCCGGGTCGGCTCTCGCGGCTCTCGGTGCCGCCGGCTCCCTCCCGCAGCATGGACGTTGCTTCCCCATGGGAGATATTGCTTCCCCGCGGGCGGCTCCGATGTGCTCGTTGGAGCTACGGAGTGGCTACTACTGTGCAACACCCCGGTCTTCGCCCCCCACCCGAGCCCCGTCCCCCGCCCGAGCCCCGTCCCCAGCCCGAGCGTGAACGCGAGCCACCCGCCGGCCCCCGCCTGGTGGACTTCCGGCCACGCCGAGGCGCCTCCGTCGCCCGCGACAGCGCATCTCGGGAGGGAGATGTTGCTTCCCCGCGGGCGCCGCCGCCGCATAATGCCCGGGGATCCCGCCGGCTCCGCGCGATCACCGATGATGTATTTTTGTGGTATACCATCCGTGCATTTTTCGCCCGCTCATCCACCATTTGCAACAACTCCATGTCCCCGAAGCCGGCGGCGTAATCGCCCCAGCGCGGGTTATCCCTCCATGCCGTTTCGGGCTGAGCCTCAACGACAAGCCGGAATGCAAGTAGCGCGCACTCGATCACCGGGGCCGCGTCGCTCTCAAAGGCGGCCTGAAATACTTTCATCCAATCGGGGAGGTCGTCTGGGTGCGGTTGGTACTCTACAAGCAGCACGCGGCACGCCTCAGTGTTCCCGTTGCGCGCGAAGGCGCGCAAGGCAGGGGACACCTTGTCCTGAGGAATGATATTACCTCTCGCCCGCGCCTCGGCCACCAGCGCGCATATCGTGCCGCCGCCCTCGGGCCTCGACTCCTCGGGCGCATGCACAAAGTCCATGCGCTCGGGGCACATGATGGACCCGGCTAGCAGCGGATGGCGATAAGCATCACTAGCTTATCCGCCTCGCTGATGAGTAGCAGTTGGTGCGGCACCATCACTTACGGCAAGTACCTTTGTGCGGTAGTATGGCCGGGGTTCAAGCTTTGTTTTTGCCTTTTTTTGCTGCACCCGCCGTGGCTCCCACCGCGGCTCCCGCATCGCCCACGCCATCCATGATGTCTAATGGGGGTCTTGTGGCGGCGGACATGTACTTCACGTCGTATATAAACGGAGCAAGTTTGGGTTAGTGAGCTGAGTTTATTGCTTGCTTGCGCACGGGGACGCGGCCGGGCGACGTCCGCCATTCATTTTCTAATTTAAGTAAAATATCCGTAATTCATTACCGAGAAAGTATAACAAATGTATCCCATAACTTATCAAAGATCTAAACACTTAGCGGATCACTCCAAACGGCCAGCCGTTGGCCATTGCCCATTGCATAGCCTTTGGGGTCGCGTGCCTCAGAGTGTCGCTATCCCATGTGCACCCGTTGCCACGCGCCCACTGCGACACATCCATGTGCCCTTTTCCGGCTGCCCCAGCGCAGGTCTTGGAGTCCCTCGGCCAGCCGCTTCCACGGGTCCATTGCAGCAACTTCATGTGTCCGCCTTTCGTTGTCGCCATGCAGACCTCGTTCATGGAGGGATAGGACATAGATAGGTCCCACGGCTTTCTCCGTGGGCAGCGCGCTTAATGGCGGCATTGCTCACGGAACATCCCTCATTTATCATTCACACTACCATCTTAATGGTGGATGGCCTCCCAAGAACCTATCTTGGACATACTCAGGCCAAGTCCCATCGTTCTCAGTTGAAGGGTTACAACATGCCTTTGGTGGATCTGCAAAACTTCCTAAATGACCTCGTTACTGATTCGCCACATTTGGGTCGTGCTAGGCCCGCACCAACCCCATCTAACAGCCAAGGAGGAGGACAACCTACCGGGAAGCGACCTAACGACGATTCAATGCTCGAGGCATCTAAACGTTGGCAACGAGGCGAAGGGTTAAGGTTTGGTCGAGGTCATGGTCGCGGAGGATGACGTGGAGGCCGTAGCCGATCTTCTCCAAACACTGGCCGAATTGACTCCAACGCCATCGCTTGAGCTTTAACCCCTCAAGAGCGCAAGCGACACCATAAGGAGGGACTTAGCTTCAAGTGCCACAAAAAGGGACACCGTGTCCGCCAATGCCCGGAGCTGAAGGGCAAGGAGGCAGTCGACGCACCAACCAAATAGAAATGATGGTGACATGGCTGCTTATAAGGCGTGCTAGAGAACCCGGTTTCATCTACTTGTGGTCTTGAGACATTGTTAGCGACAGTTGTGGTCGAATCATACTCGACACCTCCATCGACTACACTTGTGACACCTGCTAAGCTAGTAGCATGTCGTCGTCGCCAGAGCAAGCAAAGAGACAATCGTAAGCATGTAACAACCAGGCGTTCAATTGATTGGAAATTGGTTGACAGTGTTTTCGAACCTCTGCACGCACGATTTGATTTCACCTTGGAAGGCTTTGCTCATGACGAGGGTCTTTACTCGCACAGTGACTTGCCACAATGTTCACTGAGTGACTTTGTCATGGAGAGGGACTTGAGTGGGGAACGAGTGTTCATCAATCCACCCTGTGAGTTGGTGGAAGAGATCGGTCGTCATTTCTAGAGCTCTAGGCGTAATATAGCTCCAACATCTACGATAATTATGTTTATTCTTCCTAAGTAGGCTAATAAATTCAGCGAGCTCACTTGACATTGTAAACTCTACCAAGAATGCCCACCATGGACAGATCTGTTTGCACGCCAGTCGCTTGACGATCCGACCCAACCTGAGGTGGTTGCCCCAGCTCCATGGCCTATTCACTTGATGTTATTCCACGTTGATCGTGCTTTTTACGATAGAGCCCCGACTACAATACCCGCTGAACCCACCTCGGTAATAAGGCTAGGGATCAGCCATCGATGCATCGTCGATAGTATCATCATCACCAGGTGATAGTGCCATCGATGTGATAGGTTGCGACATCGACATCGACACGATGGCAGTAGTGCTCGCATCAATGCCATCAATTATCAAAACAATTGTAAAATATTGATTATTTAAGCCCGATGTATCGATATATCGTCCCAAATATCGATACATCGGCGATAATATCGGTTTAAATTGCCATCGATGTCAACATCTCAAACTGTCAACGCCATCAACATCGACAATCCAAAATATCAATACCATCAATATCGACGTTGCAAAATATCATTACCATCAACATCGACAAAAATCACTTGATCCCTAGCCTTACTCGGTAATAATACCACCATACGACCATGTGGAGTCCATCGCTACGCTAAGACATTTTTTCCCCCGGAAGCTATTGCCATGTTGACGGACCTCACCGAAGCTCGCCAATTGATTCGAACCGATTAGCTGGACGTGAAAACTCTTAATGGCAAACAGCAAATTTCTGGACTTGTAGACTGCCTTGCGACTCTTGACTTCGTGTCAGAATACTTCGTAAGAAATTTTCTTTGTCGACTCGTAAGTCTAAGACGAAGATTTAATCTAAGTTCCACTTGCCAACGATCAACGTGTGATGTCTTCGACAATCTGTGACCTTCGAGTTGGGTCGTCACGACTTTCAGCGGACCATTTACGTCTTACGCGATATACGCGCTGCTAGTTTGGTACTCGGTAGGACGATGAACAAGCCTTTTTACAGTTCGGCACGACGCGTGTATTTACCCTTATGGACGGAGCAAAGTGGAGACTCATATCGAGGATCGACATCATGAGTCTACTAATGTCCTCTGGCAAGATTCAAAAGCTTATGCGGAAGACGCGCCGCAGCAAGGGGCGTAACGCTGAGTTTGACGTGATTGGCATCTCGCCAGTAGCGGAACAACCGGCGGAATTTCACTCTGGAGAGGAACATCCTGCAAAACAGCGTGAACTTTTCCGGTCGTTACTTTACGATGACTTCCCGGAGTCACTGCAGCCAATGAATTCGCCATTTGCTAGCCGACATTGGGATCATCCCATTGGCACAAATGGCCCAATGAAACGTCAACGTCTTAACCGATTGTCACATGCGGAGCGCGCTGAGCTAAACTGGCAGCTCAAAGACGCAATGGAGGCTGCTTGGTTAGCCCGAATCCTAGTGAGTACGGCTCGCCAATCATTTTTGTGCGAAAGGCTCGCTTCGACTCTCCATTGACTACCGCTGTCTTAACGAGGTTACGCGTAAGGACGCTTGCCCACTTTCGCGTGTGGAAGACACTCTCGATGAACTAAAGGACGCAAATTTCTACACCCATCTCGACCTCGCGTCTCGCTTATGGCAAGTTCCAGTACGTGACGAGGACGTCCACAAGACTGCGTTTCAGACACATGATAGTCTGATGGAGTGGGTTGCTATGCCGTTCGGACTGTGCAGTACCCCAGCTACTTTTTCAGCGGATGATGAATGAAATCATGCGCGATATTTAACACAAGTTCGTAACCGTCTACCTCGACGACGTTTGTATCTACAGTCGCACCCTAGAGGAACAAATGGAGCACATGCGTCTCGTTTTACAATGCTTCAAAGCGGAGGGCTAGAAGTTGCGCCTTAAAAGTACGTCTTCGGTCTACATAACATGGAGTACTTGGGCTACATTGTGTCTGCTGGTGAAATTCCAGTTTCGACAAAGAAAATCGAGGCCGTTGCAAACTGGCTTGTGTCTACGACGCAAAAGGAGGTTCGCAGTTTTGTGCAATTCTACAACTTCTAGGCCAAGTTCATCCATCATTTTAGCGACCTTACGGCACCACTGACGGACTCACTCCGGAAGTCCCAGCCGCTGAAGGTTGCGTTGACGCCTTCATGTTTGACAGCCTTTGAGACTCTCAAGTTACGGCTCATTTCCGCGCCATGCCATGCGTGATCCTTCCGGTGGTCGGCTCGGTCGCGATGTTCACTGTAGCTACATATGCTTTGACAGTGGGGATTTCAAAATTCTTGTTGCAAGCCTAAGGTGGAGGACTTTAACGCGTCTCTTACCGGGCGCGTAAGTTGAATCTAGCTGAGCGTGGCAACAGCTACTGCGTACGATTTGAAAGCTTTGGCCGTATGCGAAGCGGTTAAGCAGTGGAGGTGTTACCTTGAAGGCTGCTATGAATTCCATGTCGTAACATGTCACGACGCACTACGACATCTGCTAAGGCAACCGAACATCATGTTGGACAAGCGGCATATTGAAATTGAAATTGTTTACAACATGTACCGTATGCGCCGGTTTTTCACCAAAAGCCGGATGCGTCGGCTGCTGTCTCTGGGCCCTCCCAACTATGCCATACAGGGAACTTACAAGTCAGGGCTAGACCGTTAACCACCTAGTCCAACCTCTCCAAGGGTGTTCGGGGGTTTTACTCCCCCCGGGGAGGGTGCAAGTAGAGGCGAAGGTTGTGTGCATTCAGGGTCGTGCGTGGAGGCAATGTGCGGATGCGCGGTGGGAGGTCGTGCGGGACTTGATGCGGTATATGCGTAGGAGGTGATGCAGCCATTGGACAGTATGCGTATGGAGTTGAGCAAGAATGCGAGATGTGTCGAGGCGCGCTTTGGAGACGAGTTTATCGGGAGGGTCGGTGCGGGCGGTGAGAAGGGAGGTGAGACTCGTGGTGGTGGAGGAGTGTGGTGTACCGGTGCGGCTCATGACTATGGGTATGATGTCGACCACTGTGCCTGGCCAGTGGTTTCTGATGGCGTTCGCAAGGGGTGTGTATTTGGTGCGTATGAGGTGAGCTGTGTGCGAGAGGTTATTGTCTGTGCAATACTTCCATTCCCCTATCTGGATTTTTTTTATGGATGCGTATCGTCGGCGACCGTTGGAGTGACCAACGAAGCGGGGTTCGAGGATGCGGAGGAAGTCAGGTTTGTGTGCAGGGGGACGAAGTGGGGGGGGGAGAATCTCAGGTGGGAGGACGGCGGGGCACGAGGTGAGGGAATCGGGCGAGAGGCCTTCGTCAGCAGCGACAAGGCGGGTGGGCATGTGGGTGGGGTGAGGTGGGTGGCAGTCAAGTGGGGTGCAGGCAGGGGTGGGGGAATCAAACGATTTTATGGGTTTGTTACCGAAGTCTGCGGTGATGGTTTCCCATCGCCCTCCGTTGTGGCGTTCCAGTAGGGAGAGGAGGAGTTGCAGAGCGCTGTTGTGTCGGTCCTGTCTTAGACCAGACATAGAGGGGCAGTTACCGGCCATGTGGCCGTTGCTAGTGAATTGGCCACATAGGGGGCAGCGCAGGGTGGGGTTGTGAGTAAGTAGGCGGGTGTTGTGGACACCCCACATGAATTCTTGTTTGTGTGTGAACTGGATATTTGTGAGGGTTGAGTGTTTTTTGTGGTAAGAGAAATCGGCGCCGTCCTGCGCGGCGCGGGCGAGGAGGGCACCGTGTTTGGTTGTTCGCGAGAGAGGAGTGTGTGTGTGTTTTGTGCTGTAGGTGTGTGCGTCGGATTTGAGGTTGGTGTATTTGTAGGTTACGGGGTCCCCTAGCGTTTGTGGGATGAGGGTGTATGGCCATGTCCAGTGGCCTATTGTGACTTCAGAACCTGTGGTGTATGAAGTATCGGGTGGGTGGCCATCCGCGACTTGGTTTGCGAGGGTGTCTGCGAGGTCGTTGCCGAGGGAATGGTTGTGGGCTTTGATTTTGACGAGGTGTGTACGGATGCCTGTTTCGCAGCGGGTTTTAAGGGTGTGTGTGATAGATGAGAGGGTGTCGCGGTGAATGTTGTGGCGGTAGGCGGAAGGGCAGTTGGACAAGCGGCATAAACGTTACTTGCGGGACTTGAAGCCGTTTGTAGGTTCAATGAGGCTTGCGTGCCGCAAGAGAGCCCTAAACGAAGATTATCCGTGAAGTCGCAGACCATACTTCGCACCTCACGCCACCGCTCCATTGTTTTTGGATGGCGAGGTTCCGTCACATTCTGAATTACGACGGAAGTCCCACCCGCTATTGAAGGATGCGTAGTTAAATTTACTAACTCTTAAGGCGTTGCGGTTGAGCCTTGAGATCACCGATCCCATTCGTGGGGGGTACTCCCAAGTAAGCCTCCGCATTAGCCTCAGAAAGATCAAGCATCAACTGCAATGCATCAAACTTTGATGCATCATCCGTTTATCATTCCCCTAATTCGTGGATGCATCGCTTAAATAGGACACTAATTCGTGGATGCATCGACTAAATAGGACACTAATTCGTGGATGCATTGATTAAATGGGGGACTAATTCGTGGACGCATTGATTAGATAGGGCAGTAATTCATGGACGTATCGATTAAGTAGGGCACTAATTCATGGATGCATTGATGCAAGACGAATGCATTGATGCATCAACATATGTCTCCTCACACATACAGTTTTAAGAAGATGGCGGCGCCCGCCGGCGGCGCAGCGGCGGCGGCCCCGGAGGGGGGTGCGCTCGCAGGCCCGTCGGCACCTACCTCTACCTCCACGCGGTGGGCGCTGGTAACCCCATAGCCGTGCCAGGCCTGGCACGGTAGGGGGCTGAACGAGGTACCGGCAGCTGCGATCCGCGGGATCGGCAGCTGTCGAGAAGCCCTGTACGGAGGGTTTTGGAAAAACATAATATCCGTACACCAACACAAGGATCTCCCGCTCGGCCTGTCCGATATGTCTTTCCGCGACTAAATACTCGCAGATACTCTTCCGACGATGGGGCGGGGGCGGCGTTTGCGAAATATTTTTTGGCGAAGAGGGGTACGGACGGATCAGCGGAGGGACGAAGGTGTTGGAGCTGGCGGCGGACAGCTGGGAAGCAGCGCTAGGGACGGCGCTCGCTAGCAGTCGCCAGCCCTGCGAGCGCCTCAGATCTCCCCTGGGGGCGAGGCCTGAGGATACGCAGGACGGTGGTTGATCGCAGCCGGAGGAGCGGCACGGTCTGGCGGCGGCGGTCCTTAGGATCACCCGCCGCCGGAAAAGCCCGGTACGGGGGGTTTTCGGAAAAATTCCCGTACCCACCCTCTTTTGAGGACCGGCAACTCGATCCCTGTGTTCTTCCTACCCCTTCCCTAGTCGGTACCCAGTTATCGATAGGCTGCCTCAGGCAGTGTGCCTAGGGTTATCGTAACGGCACACTGCTCGTAAAGGCGGCCCCCTAACAACGTAAACCACTGGGGGAGGGCACGGACGGCCACAGCGCGATCAAATAGGTGTTGGAGACAGACGGGAAAAGGACATGGGACAGGAGAAAATCTGGCTCGGGGGCAGGAGAGCCACCCGGACACCGTCTGCAGCCTAGTTCTTTTCTCTTCTCAGCCCCCGAAGGAGGAGAGAAGACTCGGCTAGGTGGCGAGCTGCGTCGAGAGGAGCGGCTAATACCTCGGGCGGGGTTGAGCACGGATCGAGGCGGGACCGACGACGACCTTTGCGAGGGGGGTTTTTTACCTGCCTTTCCCCCCAAGCTCCGGCACGACCGGAGTCGCACATGAGCCGAGGTCAGGCAGGTTCGCCTCGACCAGCTCAAGCTGGACAACTCTGATGATCAGCGACCCCGCAGCGGTTGGAGCAGGCCGCGTATCGTGGAGACTAGCGACATTTTATATTTCATACCTGTATGCAGACAGTACTTGTTTATGAGTATGTTTTAGACGGTATCGTCACTGCCATTGGAGAGGTTGGGATTAGTGGTTCACGGTCTACCTCAGTCTACTAAGTCCTGTATGGCATAGCATAAGGGGGGGCCTAGAGACAGCAGCCGGTTTATACTGGTATTGTTGTAAACAATTTCATTTCATTTAAGAAGATGGCGAGTTGGATTATTACCAGATGGTAGCCTTATATATAGTTTAGCCAGATTGCATTGCTATTGACTCCTACAACTAACGTTTTCAAGAAGTTTCAAATGGGATATGCATCGATGCGACCGATGTCCCGGAATTATATAGGTAATTCGTTGCACATCGAATAAATACATTACTAATTTATGGAAGCATTGATTAATTAGGGTACTAATTCATGGATGCATCGATTAAATGGGACAATAATTCATGGACGCATTGATTATATAGAGCACTAATTCGTGGACGCATTGATTAAACACGGCCCTAATTCATGGATGCATTGATTAAATCGGGCAGTAATTCATGGACGCATTGATGTGGATGATGCGGCAGACGCATCATGATCCAATGAATACATCGATGTTTGATGCGGAGGCTTACTCCCAAGACTCGTTTTATGGGGACGAGGGTGAGTGGACGAAAGACAACCGGTGAGCCGGATTGAAGCGAGAGCCGGTTACTTTTGGCGTCATGATCGCTTTTGTGTCCCGCGGAACTTTGAACTCCGATAAAGATTGAGCTATGAGCTTGTTACAAGCAATACACTCCAGTTAGTAGTTGCAAATAGCTACTGTAAGCTATTCTAGACATGATTAGTACATGTCTAGATCGGACATACCGATGACCTGTTTGATTCGATACACAGATGTCGCTTGGCTATAGCTCTCTCCCTTTTGTTGTCCCGACACCACGCCTCGGGCTGGATGTCTATGTGACTGTCCTATTTGCGTGTCTGTGACTGTAACTACGTTTGCTCGGTCTTAGTTACCTTCCATACCGATCGTGTTTGCACGGTTCAACGGGTCATAGGCCCGCCTCACGCCACTCACGCGCGACAACCTGGTTCGGCGAGCTGCGATCGCCACCTCTCCCTCAAAAGGCAAGTTCACGTAGTAACTTAGTACTTTCACCTTATAGTCGGCGGTATCGCCAGTATAAACCGCGCTTTAAAACACACCACACCAACCCACCTAAGTCAGCTGCCCGAAGACGCCGGACAGCCACCCACACCGACGCACTCGTCGTGTGTGGACATGGTGCACACATATCCAAGCTGGAGAAGGGGGGGGCGCACTATAGGGTGAATACGCATACACAAGGTGCACGACAACCCTAGCTTAACTAGTTTATATATTTATTTAGCGACTCAGCCGCCAACGCATCGCTCTACATCACTTAGCCATGGCCTCGACTTGTGCCCCATACTGGGTGGAGGACACATGAAAGGTACTTTGAGACACCCCGGGGCTACATGGCGAGGGGTCCGCGGGCATCATTCTGAAACCATTGCTTAGGCCGTCTCTCTGAAACCATTGTTAGGCACAAATCCGGCTAGTGGTTCTCACCGCTGCCTGTCGTTATGTTCTTTTCTTTGTCTGTCGCCATGGCACCAAAAACTCGTTCCGCCGACTCTCCGCCCCTCGCACCTGCTGATTCTCTTTACCTCAGCTCTCAGCATAGCTCTCTCGCCCCACCTCATGATACGCTCGCCCTTGTCCTCGAGCAAATGGCGCTCATCAACGCCCGTCTAGACGCACAGACGGCCGACGTTGTTGCTGCATATGATGTTGTTGCTTTTGCAGCTGGCACTCCTTATGCTCAGCGCCGCCGTGATGCGCAGTGCGACGCACAGCGCGACGACCCCCACTTTGACACCCTACCACCACCTCCACCACACCCTCTTGTCGGCTACCCTCCTCCCCACGGGCCCCTCTTCCCGACGGACCATCCGCACCACGTCCTCTCTCCTCGTGGCCAACCGCACCCATACGGCTTGCCCCCCGCCGTGCAAGGTCACTCGCCGTTCCATGGTGGTCCGCCTACTCGCTTTGCCGGCTAGCCTTCCTCCCATGCCCATCGTGGGGCATACAACGGACGTGGGGGCCGCCGGCGCACCATTGACACTGTGGTCGTCGGCCGCGCTGCCCATGAAGCAACTGGTTTCGACAAGGACGCCCTCAACCGGGCCATGAAAATGCCAGTCCCCACCATGGGGCCAAACTCGGATTTCAAGCATTGGAAGAGGAACTTCCTCTACTTCCTTTCACTCAAAGCAACGTACCTCATTCCCCAAGTGGCCATCCGCGAGTCGGGCGCCTGGCTAGATGAGCATGCCCAACACTACGCCTACACACTCTTGCTCCATGCTGCCAGCGACAACAAGCGCGCTGACAAGGCAATAAAGTGCGTTTCAGTTGCTTGTCCCGACTGTACCTCTGCAGCATGGGACATCATGTGTGAAAGATTGGACTGCATGTCTTTCGCCCGCTCCCTCTCTCTGTTGGACAGCCTCATGCTAAGGCAGCGCCCAAGTCAGTCCCTAACCGATTACGTCCACTTCACGTGGCAGACGTTCGGCGACTACAATGAAACGTGTGAACTGATTGATGGGTTTGAAGCCATGTACCCCCACAATCAAGGCATGCAAATGTTGCGTGGCATGTCCAGCAATGGACCGTTCGGACATGCCAAGCAGTGCGTCATCAACGCCTTCGACACAAACTACCTCATGTCCGCCGACGATGTGATGGCCAACATCCTCCACTTGGTACACAACATGGACGAGGAAGTCACTGCTCCGGGCGTGCCAGCCCTTGACACTTACGCCCCTCCCATCTCCGCGTTTGTCGCTAATGGCCGCGGTTCGAACAGCGCACGCGGACACAACTCCCGGGGCACTCGTGGTGGCCGTGGCCTACCCAACAAGTGCAGCGCATGTGGCAGCCTGAATCACATCTTGTCCTCTTGCACAGCCTCGGATGACGCCCTTTTGAAGTGGACTCTCCCCAAACGCAAGATGGTCGTTCAAAATATGGCACTCTTGGTGGCTCTGACTATGCGTACACTGCACTACTGAGCGACGTCCCCACATACGACACTGACGTCCTACCCGCCCACGAGGAATGCAATGATGAATACAATGACACTAAGGTGAGTGTCCCTTTCACCTTTGTCGCGTTCTCATCCTCCATCGTTCCAAGTCATGATCTCTCTCTCTCTCTCTCTCTCTCTCTCTCTCTCTCTCTCTCTCTCTCTCTCTCTATCTCTCTCTCTCTATCTATCTCTCTCTCTCTCTCTCTCTCTCTCTCTCTCTCTCTCTCTCTCTCTCTCTCTCTCTCTCTCTCTCTCTCTCTCTCTCTCTCTCTCTCTCAGGGTGGTTGACTCCGCATGCTCAATCAGCTTAACCGCGTTTCGACATGATTTCGTTACGTTCGATCCGCCCTCTACTCCCTCTCGTGTTGGCGGAGTCAGTGTTGACGTTAAGGGCAGCATCACAGTACGGATTTCCATCCTCTTGGCGTCAGACCAGATCATCCACCGCAGATTTCATGCGTTATACATCCCTGACCTCTCACTCTGCTCAGCACATTGGTCGCCTCCTTAGTGTCAGTTGGATGCAATCGCCTAGCGGTTGTGAATTAATTTTTCCAAATGACGCTGATATTGAACTGATTGTGGTGCCCACAGAAATTGGTGTGCTGAAGCCATAAGGCAACGGCCTCTACCTCCTACCCCACCAGCCAGACTTGCCCACATAACCCCATGCGGATTCGCGAACTAGTGCCGGCGACTGTGTTGCACTCTTCGCCCAATGCAACCCAGTACTATGGCACCGCCGGTTTGCACATCTTAATATGTAGAGCGTGCATGCTCAACATACCCACGGTTTCCCAACTAGCCCAACGTTAGCCGGCTTTGTAAGAAATGTCTCTTGCGATTCATGTTTGCTCCACAAGGGCACTGGTACACCCCGCAACACCACCCCTTGCACGAAACCATCCCGCCCCATGTTGAACCTTTCCTCTGACATATGGGGCCATGTGAATGTCCCACCCCCCATGGCCTCCGCTACGGCATGCTCGTTATCGATCACCACACACACTACAAATGGGTGTGGTTCTTGAAGTCCAAAGATGACACGTGCACATGACTGGAATACATCCTGCTGGAACTGCGTCACTTACATGCACGCTATCATTCTCAGTCCGGCGCTTTTGCCCATGTCATCAAGTTTGACTCGGACTCTGGTTTTGAGGCCGCCCCGACCCGGCAAATGTGTGCTCACTCACATGGGTGTTGGCGTGCAGTTCTCGGCTCCCTATGCTCACCACATGCTCGGCAAGGCCGAACGACCCTGGCGCACAATCCGGGACAATGCCTCTGCGATGCTCTACAGCATGGCTGTCCCTAACTCCATGTGGTCGTGCGATGCCAGCACGGTTGTGTACATGCGCAACCGTACCTATTTTCAATCCGTGGGCCTTACCGGCGGCGTCCCACTCACTCTCCATACGTCGTCAGCACCCAACGCCTCCAAATTTCGCGACTTCGGATGCACCGTCTTCGCCAAGGTGCCCGACAAGTTGTGTCATAACGTTAGCGAAAAACCTTTCCGGGGCATCATGGTTGGCTAGCCACCAAACGCCCATGACTACCGTATCTACAATCCGGAGACCCGCCGCATCACCACCTCAGTCCATATTGCTTTCCAAGAGAACACCCCTCGCTTCGGCGCGCGCCTCGCGGTTGACTCGGTCATCGCGGATGCCGGTGACGCCGACGACCCGCTTGACACACGCACCCCTCACCTCCCACCCTATCGATCCCATGCCCCCTACCTCAACCCCGTCCCCCGACCCTCACACCACTCCTATGGCCGACCGTCCATCCCACCTCCGGTCTCACCCCCTCCGCTACGGCGACCTCGCAGCCCACATGGCCGAATACTCGCCAATACTTGTCTCGGCATGTTGTGACCCTGAACAAGGCAAAGGCCAAAGAGGACATCTTCGAACTACCCTTCGTGCCCGATCTGATTACTAGCCCACATCACATTCCGGCCGGAGCGCCGCCTTCCGCCGTCGCTATTCTTTCCGCCCGCGACTGTGTGGAACAAAAATTATACCGCGTTGCTCTCTCCAACGCCCAAGCCCCAGATTGGCAAGCCCCCATGCAACAAGAGTACTCCTCTCTCAGGGACAACGTCACTTGGGAACTCGTCGACCTTCCCCCCGGACGACTTGTCGTCAACAACATGTGGATCTACAAGGTCAAGTCTGACACCATGGGCGATGTCTCCCGCTTCAAAGCACGGTTCGTCGCCAAAGGTTGCAGCCAACTTGTTGGCCTCGACTATACGGAAACGTTTTCCTCTCTCATCCGCATGGCCAGCCTTCGTCTCTTCCTCGCCATCGCGGCCGCCCGCGACCTTGAATATTGTCAACTCGACATCGACACTACGTTCCTCTACGCCCCCATCAAGGAGGACGTGTACATCCGCCAGCCCCTCGGTTTCTCTGACGGCACGTCCAAAGTGTGTCACCTCAAACGCTGCCTCTACGGCCTGAACAATCCCCTCGCGACTTCAGCATGCTCCTTCGTGCATGGCTTGTCGACAACGGGTGGCAACAAAGCGTCTCGCATCCTTGCATCTACATCTTCCGTGCCGGTCACGTCTTCGCCATGATCGCACTCTACGTGGACGACATTCCCGCAGCCTGCAATGATGCCTCGTGGCTTACTTCGTTCAAGGCTCAATGCAACTTGGTGCACGGTTCAAAATCAAGGACATGGGTGATCTCTCCCAACTACTTGGTATGCACATCACACGCGACCGCTAAGAAGCACGCTCCATCTCGCTGAATCAGTCCAAATACCTGCGTGACATCCTCGCCAAGAACGGCATAACCGACTACAAGCCCTCGTCCCTACCTATGGACCCCGGCTTCCTCGCCGGCCTCGCTCACATGACCTCGCCCTCTCTCACCGGGGTGGCCAAGGACGTCTACCCTAGCCTCTTGGGCAGTCTCCAAAACGCGGCCGTCTGCACGCGCCCCGATGTTTCCACGGCGTTGAGCATCTTAGGAAAGCCCTTAAGAAGGTACTCCGATACCTCCATGGCATCATCGACATGCGTCTGGCGTTGGGGGGGGGGGGGGCACGTACCACATTCTCCAACTTACATGCCTTGCCGACGCTGACTCGGCAAACGACATCAACACTCGCAAGTCGCGTTCGGGCTATATCTTCACCCTCGGATGCGGGCCCATCAGCTACAAGTCCAAACAACAGACTTGTGTGGCCCAATCCACTTGTGAAGCCGAGTACTACTCAGCGGCTGACGCCACCAAGGATGGACTCCACCTCCGCCAACTTATGGGGGAGATCTTCAACGCCTATATCACAGAAATCACCACCATTTGGGAGGACAACCAAAGCGCCATCGCGTACTCCCGGAATGCCTTGGTCGGCGAGAAGACCAAGCACATCGGTCTGAAGTGGCACTTCCTCAAGGACCACGTGGAGCATGGAACCATTAAGTTGAGGTACCTCCCCACGGACCAAATGGCGGCTGACATGCTCACCAAACCCCTACAAGGACCTACACTGACAAGACACCGAAGTGCGATCATGGGAGGAGCTATTATTAGTTGCAGATAGCTACTGTAAGCTATTCTAGACATGACTAGTACATGTCTATATCGGATATACCGATAACTTGCTTGATTCGGTACAGAGTTGTCGCTAGGCTACAACTTTCTCACTTTTGTTGTCCTGACACCCCGCCTTGGGCTGGGTGTCTCTTTGACTATCCTATTTGCGTGATTGTGATTGTAACTACGTTTGCATTGGTTTAATTCCATACTGATCGTGTTTGCACGGTTCAATAGAGCTCCACGACAATTCGTGAGATGGTCGCAAAGGAGTCGTTGGCACTCTTGCTAAAGTGCTCGACATATTCTGGTGGAAGCGAATTCGCCTAGATGTTCCAGATTTTTGTGAGCGATGTGTCGTGTGTCGACGAGCTAAGATTCAACCCCAAATGGCTTCGACTCTTTACCCCTTACACGTTCCACCCAGACCGTGGCACACTACATTGGGCCTTGACTACTTAGCACACTTGCATGTGAGCAATGGCTTTGACAATGTGCCGATTGTGGTCGACAATTTGACTCGAATGGCCCATTTTCTGCCGTGTACACATAGCGTAATAGTAGAGGAAACTGCTCGTTTGCTTTTGCAAGGAGTCTGTAAATTACACAGACTACCTCGAGTGTTGGGCAATGATCGCGACCCGAAGGTCGTCAGCGGCTTCCGGTAGACGCTTTGGAGCCTGGGCCTTGGAACGCGGCTCCGAATGTCTCCTAGTCGACACCCGGAGTAAAGTGATCTAACGGAGCGAGTCAACAACACGTTTAGCAGCTTCTACGTTGCTTTTGTTGCTACTATGGAACAAACTGGACAGACTTGCTGCCTCAAGTGGAATTTACGTACAACGCTACTCGTGCGCTCGGAATTGAGCACACTTCCAACGAGGTCAACTTTGGTTTTCTCGTCCAAGGAGCCGCCTAACATACTATTCAGCATGCGACTTTTGATTCCGGTTCCGCAAGACGCGTCAAAGCGGCTAAGATTGCTTCACTAGGTACATGCTCTAGTATGTTCAACGTTACATCTACACAAATATGAGATGCAAGCTCGTTTGGAACCGTCGACAGCCCCACACTTCGTTCGAGGAGACAAGGTGAAGGTGAGTGTTGTCACAATGAATATCTTCTTTCGTTGACTGCTTAAAAAGAAGCTGCGTGATCGACAGCTTAGACCTTTAAAGTCGAGGAGCATATTGAGAAACACATTTACATATCAAATCTACAAGCGACAACACGCTTACACCCGGTGTTTCACGTCAACAATTTAAGACCATGCTCTACAACATCTCTTCGACTTGTTGCCTTGGTGACTGTTCCATATGGAGAAGACGAGGAATTCGACCTCTCTCACATCTATGCTGTGTGAATCAAGTTGTTACCTCTTCGACGAGGCAAATATGTGCTCTTCATGACGCACTTTCGTGATGATGGCATTCCACTAGTTTGGCATCGGGTGAATGAATTACATCGTACAACGGCGTTACAAGATTTCATGGAGACGCCCCAAAGGCATGCGTTAGACAAAACTGAGGCGTACATGGACTTCATACACGCTCATCCAGCGCGCATTCTTGAGTCCCAATATCAGCTTCACAGTAAAGGAGCCAAGACCACGGAAATCAGTCTCACGACTAACCTAATTTTTCTGCCAAGAGGGGGTTACGAGTGTGACGACTACAGTCTTGTACGAGTACATTGCAAGACATTGTACATGTACTCGTTACTAAATCTAGTTCATGGTATTCCGTCAGAAGGACGTACATCGTGGGTACGTCGCTATTGCAGTTTAATGAGGGTACTAATGCGTAATGTACTACCTGTGTCTCCCGGTATGTACATGTACGCACAATTCATCTAACTAGCTAGACGACGCGCTGCACGAGATTCCCAATGCAAGCGAGCCGCGTCGCTAGTACGTTGGACGAGTGCAACCGCTAGTACGCGTGCAACCGCTAGCTAGTATGTAGTTGATACATGTACGCACGAACGCGCACTAGTCCGACTAGCATGTACGGGTATTGATGTACTATGATAACCTCTACAGCAGCTATTCTAGCTGGTAGCAGCCACCTTCTGCTTTTTCGCTCGCCAATCGGCTCGCGGAACCCAGCGCCCCCTTCCCTGATCAAGCGCTGAATACAACGCCCGTGAACAGGTGTGCTAGTGCCTGTTATGAAAAATGTAAGTAAACTGTAATGTTTGGCATAATGTGACTCCCAATTACTAATAAATATGTGCTTATTATGCTTATGGCCATCTTCTCGCTGCTTCATCTTGTAATAATATCATTGTGCATGTACGACCATCTGTTCCACATGGTCGCGTGGTGCTGCGGTGGCAGCCATGATGTGAACTGTTGCTGTCGTGTGCACGATAAAACGTGATCCTCTGATTCGCGACGAGGCAGGCACGAGTGGTGGTGGGTACTTGATGTACTCCGCCGCGCGTGCGCTGGTGACCACGGGATCGGCGGCGCTTGTAGCCGGCGCAGCCACGTAGCTAGCGCACTGACGCAGTACTCAGATCGCGATGAAGATGATTCGAGTGGTCGCTTTTGTAGGTGACAACGTTCATGGTGTACAGGTATCCGCACCTGTATTTAATGCTGCCAGCATTACATTTGCTCTGCTTATTAGTAATGCTATTATTACTATTATTAAGGAGCGGAATCCCTGTTGTGCCCTTGTTCCAGTACCCGTACCCTTCTCGCGATATTTGCCTTGACCTACCTGTAGTCATGTACTGTAGATACGTACATTCCCGGCGTCCTTCCCACTGTCTGTATGTACAGTCGTCAGGATCATGTACATACATGTACCTCCACTATGTACTATGTACCTCCTGCTGGTATATCTGTTCATAAACCCGTGATGCGAGGCTGATGTGTATCACGAGCTGGACGACTTACATACCCCCTCCACCCGTATCGCGACACCTACTAGTCATTCTGAAGAAGAGTTTCCCCGCACACCAGCAGGACAACCAGCACTCCAGCTGTGGACAATTCTTCGAGGAACATTTAAAATACACCACTTGCCTTTGTCTGCACTAATCGGCTTCTAAGGGGATAGAACGCCGCCATGCCTTCGAAGCTCTCGCTACCGCCGTTGGCCAGAAATTTCGGCAGCGCCCCAACGTCGCCCGCCTCCTCCGTCGACAGTCATATGGAGAGACCGACGACAACCGCGACCAGCTCCTCCTCCGCGACGAGTCGAGGGGGAAGCAGTATCTCCAGCGGGGCTAGAAGCGCAAGTGACAGCGGCGTGCCCCGACTGCCCTTCCTTTTTCCAACGAGGGGGCTAAAGCGAAACAGGCGACAGCTGAGACACTGCTACTCACTTGGACGCGTTCTCGGCGTCGGTGGTTCGTCGGTGGTTCGCGTGGCTGAGGACTTGTCGTCGGGAGAGGAGTGGGCTTGCAAGATACTGGTGGCCAGAAGCGCGGAGGAGCGCAGTGCAATCATGGAGGAGCTGAAGATATTGGCCCAGCTGAGCCACGAGAACGTGATGGCTGGGCGCGAGTACTTTGAAGAGGGCGGAAGGATTTTCCTGATCGTCGAGCTCGTTCGGGGTCAGGCGATGCTGGAAGCGCTGTGGGAGCGCGGGTCTTACACCGAAGACGACTCACGGAGCGTGGCGAGGCAGCTTCTGGAAGCGATCAACCACATGCACAGGGTGGGCGTAGCACACAGGGACCTAAAGCTCGAGAACATCATGCTTCGCTCCGAGTCCGACTGTACCTCCCTCTGCATCGTCGACTTCGGCCTCGCGAAGCAGCTGACACGGTCCAAGCCGTACTTCACCGACTCGTGCGGGACGCTCAGCTACGCTGCGCCTGAGATTTTGAAGATAGATTCGCGGTTCGGGACGGCTGTCGACGTCTGGAGCACGGGCGTGATTTTGTTCATGCTCTTGTCAGGAGCGCCGGCCTTTCCGGATACGGATCTGGTGGAGCTGGGGCGACGGGTTGTGCGCGGGGGGTACTCTTTCAGCGACCCCGCCTGGGACCTGGTGTCCAGTGATGCAATCGACTTCGTCAAGACGCTGCTCACCATGGACCCAGACCGGCGCCCCTCCGCTGCCGAAGCTCTCCAACACCCTTGGCTTCATTGACCTACTGTGTCCGAAGGACGGGACTGAAAAACACGAAGCGGCTCGGCGCTTGTTCGACATTTTTTTGGACTGTGTTCCTTGGCTCAGCTGTAGTAGCGATTCATAAATACCTCGAGTACATAGCGCGGCATCAGTGCGCGGGGACATTAATTATTTATAGAGTGCTGATCCTTATAGAATCATTAATAGATTCGGCCGATGCAAATATATAATTTACATATGTACTGTAGCTACGAAATAAATTATTTTACTGTAGCGACACAAACATTTTATTTTAATCTTATTTGTCATATGAAGAGTTGCTCCTGCACCACGACCCCACCCCCCGCGCCAGGTGCACTGCAACGGGCTGCACCGTTGCTCACAGGTCTCCCTCACCTCGAAACACGTTGTAGTAGTCGTGCACATTCGGTCAGCGTGAACGTGGGACACCTTTCCACATTTTTTGCCATGACACTCCCTGTCGATCGGGAGGCGTAGAATGTGCGACGGTGCGTTGGCCATCACTTGGTCAGCTTTAGTGCCATCAATAGATAAGCCATTGAGGTAACTCAGAACGCCGTTACGCCAGGGTGCAAATCGGTGCCGCCACAAAGACCTACTGCGGTTTGAGCGGAGTGAGGGTTTCAATTGCGTTCACTATCCCCATCTACCTGGTCAAGAGAAGGAGCATTGCCACTAAATCGGAGCAGAAAACAAATGAAGCTACAATGACACGCCCCGTTCATTTCAAGCCTTCACATGTTCCGCAATGCCTCCGCAGTATGTCTGACTATTTCCACGGTTTCCCTGCATTCGTTTACAGCTTTCTCCCGTCCTATTGGGGTTTTCTTGTTTTAGATATTTCAAATTTCCGTGCTTGCTTTTGGACTCCGCTGTCCTGGCCTACCCAATTATATCTTAGTTGGTCGGTTGGCATTAATGTCCTTTCATATCTTGTAGTCTCAGCATTTGCTAAAAATAACAATTATTTTGGGTTTCATAGTATCATAAATAGCAAAAACAATCAACCCTCACTTATTTTGAGTGTGCATAAATCCAGCTCAGTGCCGTAGCATGCAATCCTTTCTCGTCCGGTTCCGGCACCGCGAATCGGGCGTGGGCATCTGTTTTCGTGAGGTGCATGAGCCTTGTGAACGCACATGTAGTGCACGATCACCGAAGACAATTAATGAAATTCTATTTAAAATGCGGTTCATTTTCGGATATGAAAATACTAAGATTGCAATTCAATTCCCGAGTAATCTTGAATGTACATTACTCTGTGATGCGAACTTATGTCGCGCCCCACTATCATATAATCGCTACAGTCTACGTCGGTGGTGGAGGGGGCGATGGGGGTGGGAGAGGTGGCGGTGGCGCGGGCGGACCCCGCGCTGTGCGCAAGTTTATCAACTGTTGCAACTCGCTCCGTCGCAGCGCAAACTCGTCGGTGGTGACGTAGAAGAGGTAGTACGGGCTGCGGGGCAAGATCTCCCCCTGCTCGGGGCAAGCGTAAATGACCATCTCGCTGCTGAGGCTATCGCTACCGCCGGCCTCTTCAGGTACAGCCAGGCGCCCGTTGGCCACCTGAGAATGTCATAACAGCCGATCCATTATTGTCAGTCAAAGCGATTTATGGCTAATCCTGTGTGTGTGTGTGTGTGTGTGTGTGTGTGTGTGTGTGTGTGTGTGTGTGTGTGTGTGTGTGCGCGGTCAACTAATTCATTTATCTGCATTTAAATGGCGTTTTACATTCCATATGCACAGCGAGACTCGTACTCGTACTACCGTTAACATTTTGCGATGGAAGGGTGTTTTGTAAGCACTTCACTGCAGTGGTGGTACAGCAACCGACCGTACGCAACACCTTTTGGACGAGGTATGTTCAGATAATGATGGGGTATGGCGTGAGCAGGACAGAAGATACGGTCGTCGTGAAGAACATTCGGTTTACATGCGAGGACCGTCAGATTCGAGAGAGTGTACCGTTGCCGGTGTTGCCTGCCATTTTCTTTGCAGCGATGGGACGACACCGAAAAATATAGCGACGTGGCGTCTTGAAATTGCATTATATCTGTCTGCTCGCGCGTGTGCCGCTCATCTTCATCAGAGAAGTTGCGAGATATTTTACATGTTTTCCAGGTGAGATGATACTGAAACTCAGTACAAAGAAAAAATTCAAGCATCCAGTCGCTAATGTACATAGACAAGATTAACTCCCGACCTAAACGTACGTACGTCCTTGCTGTGTTTTTCATTAACTTGTCATTTAAACATCCGGAAAAATATATATAAATATATATAAACTTCTCACATAAATCCCAATACATCCGTCAGATACCTGTGCCCCGGATCTTGTGCACAATTCGTTCATTTTTAGTCCACAAGTAGTTCAATACTCGTACCACGATGGAAGGGTGTTTTGTACGCACATCACCGCAGTGGCGGTACAGCAACCGACCGTACGCAACACCTTTTGGACGAGGTGTGTGTTCAGATAATGGCGGATGGCACGAGCTTGAACACAATGAGAAGATGCAGTACTTATGAAGAACATTCGGTTTACACGTGAGGACCGTCAGATTCGAGAGAGTGTACCGTTGCCGGTGTTGCCTGCCATTGCTTGGCGAGGGGACGACACCGAAAAATATGGTAAGACATATCGCCAGTAAATCGCATTATCTGTCTGCGCTCGCGCGTGAGCCGCTCATCTTTATCACAGAAAAAAAAAATTACGGAGATATTTTGGGTGATATCCAAAGGAGACCTTGTCGTAAAGTAAATAAACGATCTTAAATCAAGATTTGTAACAAAAAAATGTACTTAGAAAATGTTGATTCCCGACCTACAGGTACCCGTACATCCTTGCTGTGATTTTTATTTTTACTTGTCATTTTAAAAGCCGGCAAATTTTATAAGAAGGTACCATAAAGTACATAAACTTTTCACGTAAATGCCAACACATCCGAAAGATACCTGTCCCCCGGTTCTTATGTACAATTAGCTTTTTAATGGTACTCAAAAATTCATCAATATGACCTATATTAACCAATACTTCATCCGTACGATCAAGTTTTTGCTTCACGTGCCAGTGTTTTCCCGCCTACTGACCCGAGCTTTCTCGTCGGTCCTAAATTCACCGATATTACGCAAAGTTATCAAATAAAGCAAATTTCGCGCATGACCGCATTGGACACAGTCGAGGCATCCCATCGCTTTCCTGCTGTAGCATTTCATCTCGGCGCTGCAGCCGCGGAGTTACATCATACTCCATGCCTGGTGTACGGATACCGAGGATAGAGAAGCGTGTCCGTTCTACAGATGGGTTTCATGTACCCCTCATCTGCCCTTTTGCATTGCTGTGGTTCCACTCCGTTGCCGAACCTTCTGGGCCTTGCACGAGGCGTCCAGGCTTCATCAGACAAGATATCGCAAATGCACCGTACGCATTATTCATATTTTACCGATGAGATCATCGCTACACCAAAACTGCCAAAATATATTCTACAAATTGACCAAACGACACGAGCGCGCACAGATTGGTGTGCCAAACTAAGATTGGATTGGTATGTCTAGAAACCAGAAGCACGAGGAGTGAAAACTTGGTGGCGATATGTCCAGACAGCGACGGAGGAGCTACAACATCAAGATTGTTCTGGAACCATGCGTATGAAATTCAACCACCCCATAACAATTTCATCATATCCATATTAGCGATATGAAACGACGCTACTCGGACACATAATTATAAATTGTGAAGCATGCAAATCGATAGCGAAACGACATTTCTACCCGCAACCTTAATTATTAAAACACTTTCTTCTCAGAATCCAGCGGAGACCACCACGTAAAATGAATAGTAAAAGAGGAAAATACCTAAGCCCGAGGAACACGTACCCGTACCCTAAACCGGGATAATAGATAATGCACCACCGAAATTTGTGGAGACATTCATTATCAGTTTAAGCGCAGAATGCACAATAATCCTCGTAACTTTTTCACAATGCCCTTCAATAAAAGGTAATTATCTTCATTTCACACACGCAAGTGATCTAAGCGATGGATTAGCCACACAACCTGCGATGAACGATATCAAAGCAGGGATACTCAAACTGGAGGAAGCGTTATGCTTGACAATGGGGTGTTGAGGGAGGAGAGTCGAGATTGACTTGGTCAAGGGACGGACCACATCCCACAATGCGAAGTGATTCATTTTGAGAACACCATCACTACATTACCGGAAATGCGGTCTAACAAAAACCTAACTATGCAAAACATATAATTGCCTTATTCAGCAATTCAAAAACGGAAACAGAACCTCTCAACGGCGTTGTATTTGGGACGAAATATCATCCCCTCGATTGTCATCTCTGTCGCACAAATAGAAAATACACCGCAGGTGCACACACACACACACACACACACACACACACACACACACACATAGTCACACACACACACATACACACACACACACACACACACACACACACACACACACACACACACAAAAGAAGTTACGCGGTCCGGGGGCTGAAACAAATACGGCAGGGGAAAGGGTGGGAGCAGGCCGAGCGGGCGATGGGGGTGTTCGGCGGTCATTCAAGCAATGTCACACGGTTAGCGCTGCAAATGGACATTATACGTTGTACCATCGGGAAAAATAGATAAATTTATATATACTTGTATAAATCAACTTCATCACAGCGCTGTGTCCACTGAAATGCCTGGCACAACCTGACCGCCCGGATGTGAGTATCCACTAGGTTCGAAAACAATAGGATATAGACTACCTGGATCGACAAAGTCGGCCATTTAGTAATCCACCTCCAATGTGATGGACTACTAATTACCCCGACAACATCGCATCTTATTGCTTTGAATCTAATAATTAGAAATAATATAGGCACACATATTCTATGGATTGTCTTTTAACGAAGGTGGCGAGGATGCAGAGTCGTGAGACTGTGTGTCGTTTGTGCCAGGCGAGTGTGTGGCGCCAACCTGAAACCCCTGAATGCTGGGCCTCCCCGCCGCGCCCTCGATGACGTCCACCTCCGTCGGCAGCGTGATGTTGGTGAGCATGAAGGAGAGGCGGCCCCGATCAGAGAGACGAAAGGGGATGACGATGTGGTCGTAGTTCTCCTCGATCTGCGCCTCCAGAATGGTGGCGCTGGGCGGAATACCCACGTCATCAAAGAGGTCCACCTCGACCTTAGCGGGCCGCGCCGTTGGGATGGTCTCCAGTGGCCCCTCCTCGCCTTGCGGCTGCCCGTCGACCCAAAGCTGCCACGGCGAGGCGTCGAATACTCCGGGGGTGGGCCTGCCCCCCTGTAGATTGTTACGACACAGCTGCGGAAACATCATCGCGCCGTCGACGTCGCTCGGTAGGAAGAGGAGGTCGAGGCAGCCGCACTCGTCCTCTGAGGCGCTGTCCTGCCCGCACTGCCTGGGCGACGGGTCGGAGCAGCCTTCGTCGGCGGTCGGAATAAAGTCGATGCCGTCGTCAGGGCGCTCCGACGCGCAGTATTGCGTCACGCACGACTCAGTGTCACCCACGTCGTTGGCAAGCAAGTACACCGAGAAGAGGGACGACACCTGTCGGTAGGAGGATGGCAAACCACATACAGACAATGACTGAGAGAGAAACTTCGCAGAAACAACAACATTATCAAAATGAAAAGACAGGTAAATCAATTACGTGCGTGACCGCCGAACCTGATCCAGTGACCCTTGGAAGCAGTAGCCGGTGTCGAGGCCAACCGGGGACAGCTGGATGTCGGAGAGCGTGATGCGAGTGGGCTCTCCGGCCTCGAGTGAAAAGCTGCCGTGTGCCACGGGCCCTGCGAGAGTGGGTCGCAGGCAGCTCGACTGCGCCGGAGAGCCGGTCAGCGCGTCAAGCAGGGTGGGCTCGTTGACACAGTCGAACTGTTTGTATATGACGTACGTTACGTTGGCGGCTTCATCCGTTTCGACGTCCAGGAAGAGTGTGAAAAACCCTTCGGTGAGGCGCGAGATGTCCTTGGTGTAGGAGACGTTGCGGAAGGTTGGCGCCTGAGTGTCCGGGACCGTCACATTCGCGAGCACGACGGGCACGCCGGTGGCCTGCAGCATTCCGCGGCCGTCGAGTGCCATGTAGACGCTGTACGTCGCGCGATCGGGGAGGCCGTCGATGGTGTGGAAAACGGGCGAGCCTTCTATGGCGCTCAGGGACACGTTGCCGAATAGTGTAAAGGGCGTCGGAGTGGGAGGGAGCTGTATGCGGAAATTGCCGCTGTAAGCGGGGTCGCCGCCCGTGCCTGCTCGTCGGCTGAAAATCTGCAATCGAACGAGGAACAGCAACGACATCAGCAGCAGCAGTCGAAAAGCACACGCTTTGCAATATACACTGGAGTAGCCAAGAACACAACTTGGCTGAGGATAAAGAAAATGTGCTTAGATATGGCTAAAAGAAGTAGGCACTGTTCAATAAATGGATAAGTGGAACATACAAACCATAAAACAATAAACAGACTAGCGTAAGTTAGCACACATTGCATGGAAGTTGATATGAGCATGGACTGTATCCGAACCTGGTTGGGCGTGGGCGTAGGCTGTCCGTCAAGCTGGACCACAAAATATGCAAAGGCCTGGCTCACAAAAGCGTCCACCGCGGGCACCTGTTCTTGCGGTAGCGGCACCGCCTCCTGCCCCGGCTGGAAGGTGTACGGCGCCTCCATCACTTCGTCCCCGGTCGGCCAAAACGTGAGACTCGTCGACACGCTCTTGGCGATCGTGAGAAACAGACGGTAGCGCTGCCCGAATGGAGCGATAGTGCCCGACCGAACCGTCTGAGCGGGCCAAAACATCTCAATTCAGATTAGGCAAGTAATAACGCGAATGGTCAGAAGATGAATGGTGGGCGGCGGAATGTTGGGTGAGCGAGGGAGCAGGTCGTACCGTCGCGGTGGGGGCCTGCATGGTGGGGGTGGAAGAGGAATTCGCGTCGAGTGCGATGCCTGGAAAGATGTCGAGAGAGGCGGCGGTGCCCTCTGGCGCCTCAAAGTCAAAGGCGCCCGTCTGAATGGGCTCGACCCCATCCGGTGCGCCCTGTGAGCGTGGGCGCGTTCACAACGTGGATTCAAGGCCAACAACAACCATGCATATTCCAGGACACACATGCACAAACTAACAAACAACGCAAATAAATAAAGAAAGGAACGACACTTAAAGTCAACACGGCCACAAGCAACTCTAAGCACGTCAATCCATGCATGGCACAAGGAAACCCCTTAACAATCAACATATATGATCGCGAAAAGTAGGAGAAGTGTATGCTAGTAGGCGAGGTGTTAGTCTGTGGCAGCTGCTTATATATCATTTTACCTGTAGCGCGTTGACTTCTGCCAGAGTGGGAGGCCGCGTCCCGGGGGGTAAGGGCTCCGGGAGGACGACGTAGCGGACTCGAGCTGGTCCGGTGAGACTGATGCTGAGTGCCATGCTAGAGTCGCGGATGGCGGTGGCGGAGGGGAAGGCGCAGTCGGACGGCAGCACGCCGGAACCAATCTCGACATAGGTGTAGGGCATGAACGTGGTTTGAAAGTTTGAGTCGAAGGACAGTAGGCCAGAATCGGCGCGAAAGTCGGCATAGTCGGGGCTTCCATACCACGGCTGAACAAACGTCCAGACGCCTGCTGGGGTTGTTTGAACCACAAGCAGCGCAATCTGCGGTGCGCGCGCGTGCAGCAAGCGAAATTAAAGCGATAGGCGTCGATTGCGGTGCATTGACAGGTACTACTCTGACAAAAGGTTGATAGTATTACTTGGGCGTCTTACCTCTAAACGATCGCCCTTGAAAGTCACGCGGTCAGACGCGGGCTGCAGCTCTGCGGCGAACACCGCACCGTCGGCGACAAACTCGAGCCGCACTCTTTCCCCGCCGTTGCGCTCTTCTATTGGGAGCAATTGGCCGGTGGAGGGAGATGCGTAGGACAGCGACTCGGGAAACTCATTACGTATGTCGAGAAAGACGGCGAGCTGGGCGGCCTCTGCGGCGGTGAGCGGTGCCGTGGCGAAGCGCTCGGGCAAGTAGTTAACGAGCTCAACGGATACGTTGAGCGAATTGGCGGTGAGCTCGCCGGTTTGCAATCCTCCCAGAAAAACAGTCGACTTGGCGGCCACCTCGACAAAAAACTGCTTCACGCTGCTCGTCACGAGCTGCTCCGCGTTGATGAGCACGCCGTCCACGCCTGTGATGCTCCCGCCTGGCGCCTCTTGGCCGAGCTCTCTCCACAGGCACTGCGGTATGATCGTGCCGTCGAAGCCGGTGCGCCGAAACGCCTCGCTCTCTTCCACATCCTCACAGTCGTCCACCGCAGTGACGCCACCGGGGGCGGTCTGGAGGTGGAACAGATCCAGCTGCAGCTTCTGGTGCTCCGTCATCCCGCCTCCCGGGGAGAGGTCGAACATGCAGGAGGGTACCTACATTGCGAAGGGGGCGAGACACACAAACGAACTTAGATAAAGGCCACATCCGATTGCGCTGGCGAAACAATACAATCAAAATCAAACACACATACCAATTTCCAAACGTGGTGAGTTTTTCAATTAATAAGAGCCGAGAGAGTACACTGTGCTGCATCCACAAAATGTCTACAAACCGAATTGTTTTGTATTCAATTGCATCTGTATTCCTGTTTATATTACCTGGTTCCCAGTGCAGCTACCGGGGCGGCACAGGAAATCGTTCTGTAGACGGGCATAGTAATCCTCTCTCGAGTCGGTTCCCGTCAGCGAACTCGCGATCCAAAGGAAGAGGAGGTCATTTTGCAGGTCCACTTTACAGTCGAAGTTAACGTCGCCCACGAGGGTGAGGTGGATCGCGAGGGTGCAGGCGCTGCAGTCCACCAACGATGCCGCCTGCTGCAGCTGCCGCCTCCCTACGGTCGCCCCAGTCAGCGCCGAGCTCGCCTCATCGGCAATAACTACCATCGAGGGAGGAGCGACCGCTGGCAGCTGACGTAACCGACGACGGGCCGAGCCGATGCAGGTGCCCACCTGCCCCGCAACCATCTCTGTGTTCGTGACCGCCAGCCCATTCTGCCCCGCCTGAGAAGCCTCGATAATCTCACCCGTAAACTCCGTGTCGCCAGTTGCGAGCGCCCGAAATTCCAAAGTCGCGAGCAGTACCTGCAAAGAAGGAATGATTGGAAACACACTTTGTCAGAGTGCCACAATTTATAACAATTGATGCGTTACTCGATCTTAAGGCAGTATTAACTAGCAACTAATAGTCGTGCGTTAAAAAGCAGACGAAAAATTCGAAATTGAGTGCAGGCGCGTGCGCGAGTGTGTGTGTGTATGGGGGGGGGGGGGGGGAGGGGGGGGGGGGGGGGGGGGGAGATCGGTGCGTGCGTGCGTGCGTGCGTGCGTGCGTGTGCGTGCGTGTGTGTGTGTGTGTGTGTGTGTGTGTGTGTGTGTGTGTGTGTGTGTGTGTGTGTGTGTGTGTGTGTGTGTTGTTGTTGCCGTACCGCTGCTCGCTGGAACTCCGCGACACCGTTGACGCCGTCCTCATTGAAGACAACCACTCGGACCTCGCCCTCCGCCAGTTGAAAGTTGCAGCTGAAGGGGTGCTTTTCGTTAACTTCCCGCTCACAGCCATCCACTGCCAAAAGAGTGGCGTCGTAGCGGATGAGCAGACTGAGCGCTTGCAGCGGCGCGCCGACGCTGTTAACTCGCACCGGCACGAACAGCGTGTCGCCCACCTGCATCACTCAACCACGCGACGGCCTATCAATGCGCCACATCTAGACTCGAGTATGAGCAGCTGGCCTCTGTTAAGCCACTAATTACACGACACTGACAGCCCACTGACGTACCTGCACCGTCGCTTGGCATGGTGACACGACGTGGAGCGGTGGACCGACCGCTTGACCCAGATCCACATCGAGCTCCGGTGGGTTGAGGTTAGCAAACACCTCGATCTCGTCGCCTACCGTCGTCTCGGGATTGGTCGAGTCTCGGCACTGCGGTCGCACGTTCGCGGATAAAGTGACGGGGCCGCAGCCTGTGTTACCGTTTAGGGTGGCCACAGCGCGGGAGGACAGAGATATCTCCTCCACCCGGTCCGACCCAAATGACAGCACCGACTCGAGCGAAAAGACGGCCGGCTGCAGGGACAAGTAGCGTTCCAAGTTGGGGTACGCCAAGCCTGATGTCATGAGTAAGCTGACGCTCAGCTGGCGCGTGGAGAAGAGAAGGCCAGAGAAGGTATTTCCGCAGAAAGTCGACGAGCAGACGGCGCCTCCGGTCCCGCCCACGCACCACTCCCCCGACAGCGACACCTCCTCGATGTAATCGACTTCGTCCTCGACAGTGACGGAGGCGGAAGAAGAGGGGGTCTCCGCAAACAGCGCCGAGACGGACACCGAGCCGGCCGCGACAGGGTACAGCCTATTACGCCCACGTCCCACCGCACTGACCTCAACGGTCGCCACGCTGGCGTCGTCGGATGATAGGGTGGTCTGCGGTCGTGTCGTAACGTCAAACAGCTCGCCATCCGTGAGGCGAGCGACAGCCACGATCGCCGCTTGCTCGAAGACGGGGCCACCGGAGGCGTCGTCGGCGCAGGGGAGGCGATATAAGGTAGAGGGCGCGCCGCAGGTCGAACCGGTGCCGCGCTCGTTAATCAACGTCTCCATTTCCGCCGTCGTGAGCGGCTGGCTGCGGTCCCACGCCGCCAGGCAGGCCGTCACATCCTGCAAGTAGAGAAAGGAGAGGGAGCGGGGCGTTATAGTATGATATATTCAAAGATTCGACGCCCGAGGAAGACGAACTCATTAAGGTGAGCTGTAAAGATGGTCTTATAATAATTTATTTTTTCGTTTAATAAAAAACAAGCACGGCTTCCGAGGAGAGGATTGGTCAAACACCAACTACATTGTCGCAACGCCACTTGATCATCGAACTTTTCGAGTTTCACTGTAATAGTTTTGTTGTTCAAGTCGCCCCACCCCTCTCGTCGCGTCGAGTATTGAGGTAGTTACCTGTAGACTGACCACCGCGACGGTCGCCTCCGCCGTCAGCCCGCCGAACGACGCCAGCACAGTGCAGGACCCCACACAGGTGGCCTGCCCTGCCCTCACCCGCACCTCTGCCGCTCCCCCCGCACTCCGCACCACTTCGCACAGCTCCGGGTTGTCTGTGACATTGAACACCACGCGAGGGTCGGAGCTGAAATCTTGCAACCCGCCTCGGTCGAACTCGATCTGCGGAGGGACCAAAACATTTATCAACTGCAGATGAGATATCAATGTAGCCACGGGCTAAGCAGCATCTCAGCATGGTGACATTGCGTGTCAGTTTGGATAGAGCATGGAAATGATTGATCATGTGAAACTTTCTCGCCAATTGAAAAAAGGGAAAGGGAGAAATATGGGAAATAAAAGGTAAGACGCCCTAACACGAAATTGAATAAGCACACTTCTTTCTTTTTCTTGCTTGGTGGCCTCCACTGCTTTTTCTTTTAAGAAATTTTTAAATAATAAGCACATAAACCCACGAACACACGGTTTCTGCAATACGAGAACAATTAAGTTTGTTTAATGTCGTTTACAGAGTGATAAACGAATTGAGTAGTTGACAAAATGTGAAGCAGGTATTGCGTTCCATTTTGTTAGATGTAATATTTGTTAAGCAATGCATGCATCCAGAGACGCATAGATATAACAGGTGATATGCAAGTAATTTTTTGCACTTCAAGGAAGTAAAATCGCAGCCGTGTCATGCGTTTTCAAAGCATACGACACACACGCTCACACACAGACAAACACACATCCTATCAATATATTTGGGGGCTGCCGTCACCTGAATTTCGAGTTGTGAGCTGGTAGGAATGTCCAAAACTGTGGAGGGGTCGCCGTCGCAGGATATTCGGCCGGCGGTGGCCTCGATTTGGATGGCGGTGGGGACGGGCAGGCTAACATACACCGGACCCGTCCCCGCCGCAAGCTCAACACCGCAGACGCTCCACGAAGCATACAAAAACTCGCCACACACTGCTGGCTGCCCCACCTGCGCCCACCACACTCGCACGCGTGAATCACTACACCAACCTCATTCACAGGAATAAATAGAAAAACTGTCAATTAAAATGAAATAAATTAGTTTGTGACGCATATTCAATGAAAGGAGGCCAGACGAGTCGCACCTCAGCGGTGACACGGATGGCGGGATCGTTGGCAGGCCTGGAGCCCACCACCTCCACCACGCTCGGGTCCGCGGAACTCAGCTCCACACCCGCCTCGCCGCTCACGTCCAGAGTCGTGCCGTCGGAGAATGTTGCGTATAGGCGGACGTGGCCCAGCGCGGCCTCACTTTGTAACACCTAAACAAATGACAGCGACAACACACACACATAAACATCCAATCAGCCACACGCACACACACACACACACACACACACACACACACACACACACACACACACACTCGTGATACATTATTCGACAATCACACTCTTAGGCGCACACGAATCGGGGAAGACCATACTTAAATACAAAAATCGCAAAAACAACCAATACAGTCAGTCGATTGTATACATTTCAGCTTCGACGTGGCATATAGAGTGGACTGTGGACCGGAGAGTCCAACGATGGTCATGATATAGAAAAGAAAGTCGGGATGGTGATTATAGATCTTTGAAGGGCAACGTGGGGGTTACCTGTTCGCCTTGAAGAGCAACGGCAAGGACACCGCTCCCGACGTCGAGTTCGGTGGGAAGGTCCTCATCCGGTTCGCCAGGCACACCCAGCCGGCCACCAGTCAGCACAGTCGCGCGCAGGCTCACCACGCACAGCACCTCCTCCGAAGTGGCCACCTCAACGGGAATCACCGACACGGAGGGTGCGGCCGAAGCTGTGAGCGCCACACCGACGGCGACCGGATCGGCGGAGAAAGCCACCGCATACGCCACGCCACCCTCCACTTCCACCTGCACAATAAAAAATATTCGCAGTCACAAGCAAACGACGATATTACTTCTCTCGCGACACTTTTTTACTTGATTTTTTTGCCTGCTCGCAAACATGCTTGTGTAATTTACATTCATTACACTATTTTGTTGACAGTTACTGAACGTTGCACCTTTTCCATTTCATGGCAAAACCCATTCTTTTTCTTTTAGGCAACAACGTCTTGGAAATTATTGCCTGAATATGTAAATTGTCTATTCTTTAGTGAGATGCTGTATCTGTCAGCCTTCACGGGTTTTGGAGTTGTGACTCAGGACGGTTCTCGTAGCAATGCCTAAATTGTCATTCCACTCATTCCTTCCGATCCCGAAATATGGAAAGCAAAATGCATCAATTACACACTTATCAATGAACGCCATCAAATTCAAATATTTTCATGATATTAATGAAAGGATAAGTTGCGTTTTCATCTACATTCAAACACAATGCAGAAAGAATGTGTTTTGTTGTTAATCAATAAAGGATGCTTTGCATGACACTCTCCCTCGCCATCCCAACGATGTATTTCAAACACTGCGAAAGGATTTGGAATGCATCTGAAACGATCAGGTGCCACACCCATTACGAATTGGCCAGCGATATTCGAGGTCAGTGGACGACAACTCACGACAGTCAAGTGTGCATGTCTTAGCATTGTTACGCTCCGCCGACTAAAAGCCATGCCTATCGTAAATCGACGTCGGCAATTCACACATCTGCATGAACGGCGTAACGCGCGACATTCCGCAACGCCGTACATTACTTAACAAGGGACAAGAAGGGGGGGGGGGGGGGCGGGTCGCATTGATGGCCTTATCGAGCGGTCGTACCGCTGTCGGGTTGCTGGACTGCAGCGTGGCGATGGCGGTGACCTCAGCCGAGACGTCGCTGATGCCGCCGGCGCGAAAAGTTGCGATCGCGCTCAGTGACGTGCGTTGCCATGCCAGACGCGGCGCACAACCTGTCGGCACATCAGAGGCTGCGAGAATGCGGTTCAGTGTCGCATCCTCTGCACTCACGCGCACCTCCGACGGGAACCACACCTGCACACCACACGAGTCGGAAACTCGACGTCATAGTCGATCCTGCACCTCGACTCACGATACAGACGAGTCGAAAGTCACTAATATTTGTATGAATTCAGGGATGCTTATAGTACGGTCACTAAAACGGGAATCGCACCACGAAACGTAACGACAGCTGGAAGGACTGGTAGGTGACGTTCAAGGTGGTGAGGATCGGGAGCTGCGCGGGTGGCGAAGCAACAGCCGCAAAGCCGCACGAGCTTCCGTCGGCGATCATCAACGTCGACGCGACAGAGCCGCCACCATCGCCCAGCGTGCACGTGGCGGCCACGATGCTCTGAGACTCGTCGTTTAAAAGGGCGACGGTGGTGGCGGCCGTGGAGACCGACTGGTCGGTGAAGGCGGAGGTGTCGAAAAGCTCGGAGCGGTCCAGGTAGGACAGGATACCCGTGATCTGGCAAATACAATATTTATAAAAATATATATATAAAACATTGAAACTGCCTGGAAAAGTCATAATGGTCACATCATTATCATTTTGTTCGTTGAGGAGGTGCGGACCTCCCGCAGCACGACCTCCACCTGCGCCTGCGTCCGCCGTCCGCCCAGACGCCCGTTCACCTGCGCGACACGGCCGACGGGGTTGTCGATGTTGAAGGGAGTCGGGTTGCCGTCCTGCATCAGACGCACCCAGTCGCTGCTCTTATCCGCGTCGCCGCACGACAGCACCTCCTCAAGAACCGTGGGCGAGGCGGGGTTGGCGATGAGCGAGAAGCGGAACGTCGCTAATAGGACCTCCTCGCCCTGTCGGCAGCAGAACAGTCAGGCGCGATCACTCATCTCCCAAGGCTGATAGATTCGATTAGCAACGAGTGGATACGCAGACGACTAGGTAGTTCATCTGACTGTGAGATTCTTGCCGGCGCAGAGAAGAGAGGCGTTCGGTGACTTTTTGGGGGGCATCTCAAATGATGCCCGCTAGTTACGTATTCTTTTCCTTTTTAGAGTTGCTCGTTGTAAAATATAAATTCAGGCTGGAAGTGGTGTGATGTCGGGCTCTTCATCTTCAGGTTTGGACGAAATGGCATCGACAGACTTGGAATTAATTATGCATTGCATAATACGCAACAGGTTTTGAATGGCGGCCATCGGAAATAAATACATCGGTCGTACAGTGGTCGGCAGAGGAATCACTTAAGAGGTGAATCCGAATGCGGCGCAGACTCACTGTGCTCATGGAACTGCTTGGCCGAAAGGAATAGCTTAGTGAGCGACAGAGGGAATCGAAACAAGAATTGTCCAAACCATTGAATATGCGAATATTGTGGGAATAGCAGCTGATGCATTTCACAAGTCGATGTCACATAATTGAGCAAATTGTGAGAAATAATTTGTCGAGTGCATCGGATTTGATTCGTTTTGCGTCTGCGTGTGTCACTGTCAGTCGACGCCACGCGGGCCCGGGGCAGATACTCACCCGGCGGACGTTGCATGTGCTGGGCGACCGGGCGGACTGCACTGACAGCGAGAAGATGCCCTCGGCCAGTTTGTCCTGAATGAGGAGGCCGGGCGAGTAGAGCGCCGAGTTTTCGCCGCCGCCGTCGAGTCGAAGAACGGTTGGGTCGAAGAAAAACGGGAGCAGGAATTCATTGACGCAGCGCTGCGGACTGTAGGCGTACACGCCGATGGCAAACACGCTGCCGGCGAAGAGCGGACGGACGGGGAAGGTGATGAAGACAGCTGGCTGCGAGAGCGGGGCCCAGGCGGGGGGCGCATGGAGCGGTAGAGAAAAGGGCGGCGCGCGGCTCGTCAGTGTCGAGCCGCTTGGCACCACATAGCGCGCCTGCACCACAACCTGTGCATCCACCACGCCGGTGGAGGGCAAGAAGGCGCGGCCGAGCGGCACATTGCAGGAGCCAACACCTGGCAACAGGTCAGCCAGTGCCAGTTCGAATTAGCATAAAGCGTAAAAAATCAAAGCAGCTCGAAACAGGAAAGTGGTCGCTTCGATATAAGGACAGCACATAATCAGCGCACTCAAAAACACATTCACACGGCATGTATGGCACTGTTTCAGCACAGATACCAAAATTCATCGGGTAAAAATATGGGGGACGGCTGTGCCTACCATTGATTGGGTCTGGCAGACCGCAGTCGACCTGGTTGGACGGCGTCGGCGCGCCCTCCAACAGCGCCGTCACGCTCAGGCCCTCCCGAAACACCTGCGATCGACCCACAATGTCCCAAACCTGGTACGCCACTCGCAGCGTGAGCGAGTCCACCCAAACACCGCCCACCCTCGCAACGGCGTGCACCTGAATCAAAGACGACAATGGCAGCAGAGGGAGTCAAATAAATCAGAGAAGTAGAGACAAATTTCGTAGATACTAGGCGATACAAGTTAGGCGAGATAGACGGACAACGCCGACAGGCAGGTACGCACCTTGCGAGCCAGCTTTCCGGTGGAAACGGCGTCGTGGGATAGAATGGTGGCACCCGAGTTGACGTTGGACTCCAGAGGCACAGCGCCCGCAGCATCGAGAGAGGCCACCACGCGGACTAACGACCCGGGCGGCTCGTCGCGAAATACCTGTGTACACCATCACCGTCGTCATACCGCAGTCGGAAGGTGTCATTCATCGTTATTCACTGCAACGTAGGTGGGGGTATAAACGAAACATGTTAAGCATGATATGTAGAATAGGTGCCAACACACGAGGTCAAATTCCAAAAATATAGTGAGGGCAATTGAAAGACGATCGAAGCAGTGCATTTGTGAATAATAACACACTATATCATGAGCTTGCACTATACATCTTAGATCAAGGACGTGGAAGACAACGGTACGGGCGCTCACTCTGAATGAGCGCTCCAGGTAGCCTCGCATGGGGACAGCGGGGCCGGCAGGGAAGCCGACAGACGCGGGCGTGAGGGCGAGGGAGGGGCGGGCGCGGCCGGCGAGGAATGTCTGAGTGCAGGTCTCCGTCGCATTATCATAGATGACGAGCTCAGTGGAGTCACCGCAGCCGAAAGAAAAGGGCTCCCGCCGCACAGTCGTCACTCTGTTCGGCGGTACCTGTTCGTCTTCGGCGACGAGATAGATGACGTACTCGTTGCCGCACTGCGCGCCACAAAAGCCCGAGGTGGCGGTGAAAGGGAAGGGCGCGCTCAGGACGGCACTCCCGGTCGCAACTGTCGCCGTCCCGTTGAGCAGCGTCGAGTTGAAGACCTGTCGCAAATATTGTATACGAATTGATTATTTCTCAAAACCAAGTTCTCGAAACTTTTCATCGATTTCACGAGATAATTAAAACTCGGTTTGGAGTCTACAAAGTAACTGACGGAAACTGCGCGAGGCTGGCTCACCTCCTCCGCTGTCGGCGGTGGCGCGCTGGCGGATTGGACGACAAAATAGGTGGTACCGGGTTCGTTGAGCCCGATCTCGACGCTCACGCTGCTGGGAGGAAAGCCGACGACGTCCAAAAACACAATCTCGGGCGGTTTCTCGTCCGTCGTCGTGAACCGCACCACCGTGGGCTCGTCCATCGCGTTGGGAGGGCTGGACTTGTCACTGTACGTAAAAAACGAACCAGCAGCAACAAACGAGTTGGCAAGACCAGGACCACAGCACAAACGACACCAGCAGCCACTTACATCCAGATGAGCGGACAACCCCAGCAACGACGCATATCATTGGTAGCCACTGTTTCTCGCTGTGCGGTGGGGGAGGACGAGGTCGCACCGTGCCCCCAGACTGACGGCATACTCGCGCAAAGGCCGGAGCCCCGTGATGAGCAACGCGTACGCCACTGCCTCGTCGGTTGCGTCGGGCGAGTCGCCCGGAACGTTGCTGCCGTTGCCGCTGATGGGCGGGGGGGAGGAGCATGTGGGGAGCGGGACGGGAAAGAGGGGCGGTGGCGGGGGGAAGGCGGGCGGCAGCGGGGCATCAGGAGGCGGCGGCTGTGGTGGGGCGGCAGTAGTGGTGGGGATGGGGGTGGGCTCCGGCGTGGCGGTGGGCGTTGCTTCGTCCAGTTGCTGCAGCAGTCTGCGGGCCGCGGGCGGAGGTGGAGCCTGCGGGTTATATATTCATAGGGGGGTGGCACATTCTCTGATGTGTAAGCGCAAATTAAATGAACAAAAACAATCATTGCAGAATTCGGAAAAAATTTAATGTGTGGAGCACCAATGCTAATTCGTTACACAAGAACATCGGAATTTGAACGTCGCTGTCAAAATATGCTCACTGTGGTAATAATAATGCTGAAACGTTAGAATATGCTATATTGCGCATGACTGTCCTTAAAAATTTATCATTTTCAAAATAAAACATAAATCCTGCTAAATTGCACTCGGTATTTGGGTTTGCTGAATAGTTTACGCATTTAATATAATAATCCTACATCGCACATTACCCTCCAAAATTCGACGAATACGCAACATCGATCGTGAGCGACATCAACATTTGATGATGAGACTATTTCCGTTTGCCTTCAATTCAACATCTCCATTCTTCAAAGATTCCACAATCAACCCTAAACCCTACACCCATACATCCTATTAAATTATTTGAAATTTATAAGATAACCTGGGCAACAGAAAATTCGAAGCCTGTGAAAGCAATTGAGAAATCTCAAATTGTTCTATATAATAAAACTGAAATCCTAGAATCCCAATTTCTAGATGCCCAATTAAGCACCTAATTATTTTCAATAGTAGCTATTTCATCATGGCCATCACCAATCGGTATTTTTTCTTAAAACACAACAGTAAGCTCACGCACCTGCGGAGGCTCAGGCGGGGGGCTCTGCTGCTGAGGCGGTGGCAGAGGCGGCGAGGGCGGCGCGGGGGGCGGGGTCAGGGCGTAGGTGACGTTGTTCCAGTACGACAGCGCCTCGCGCACGCGGTCGCAGTCCTGTGCCGACATCAGCTGTGGCGACGCGGGCGCGGAGAGGCGGTAGTCTGACACGTTGGCATAGCCGAGGCCCAAAGGGTCGGGAACCGCACGAACCACAGGGTCGACCACCGTCGCGTTGCGAGGACGACCCGGCATCTGAGACAGAGAGGATGTCGTTCGTTTCAGCACCGCTCGCTGAAAATGATCAACCACTCTTTCTGAAATAAAAGTAACGCCAAATATATACAGAACATCATAGCAATGAAATTGAACTCATTGGGTGATCGAGTTGGCGTCTAACAGGGCCCGAGCCTTCAATCAGCGGCATGTCGTCGAGTTCGTAACTACCACATGATACACTGAAACGTATTTCGGTGGGTCCAAAAGGCCATGATTTTAATCAGAGGCGCCGTGATGTATTGATGTTGGACGCCTGCGCACCTCCAATGAGCCAGTGGTGATGTACGAGTCGGCTGACGCCAGCGCGCCAAAGCTGAAGAGGTCGTCCATGCTGGGGAGGGCCTGGCCCGCGGCGGACACCGCAAAGTTGAGCTCCGCCAGTTCGTCCAGCTGAAGCAGAAGGACGGCCGAAAAGTCGTCGATGCACACCACCTGCGGAGTGCCCCACACCCACCTGGAGCGCACACACACAAACGACGGGTCAACATCCCGTTAACGAATCAAGAAAGCGGCATCTTCAGGCTGTATCAGCAACTGCAAACCTTCAAATTGAAAACATGATATGTCGCAAACCACTTTGGGTGGGCAGTACCTCGGCGCCGCCGAGTCTGGCGTTTTGAGTTCGAGGACGGTGAGAGAGGGCGGGTTGCCTGCGAGATCCAGCGCGGCGATGTAGATGGAGTACACCTTCTCCTCCTGCGACCCAACAAAGCCAGCGCGGTGAGAAAATTATAAATGTGAGTTGGAAAACCCTCGAAAGAGACGAAAATAATGTCGGCTTACCACTAAACCGTCGACTGTGATCTGAAACGCGTTTGGTGCACGGTCGCAGCCGCACTCGAGCCCAGGGTCGCAGGGCTCCGGCTGAACGAGCCGCGAGTCGATGAAGACCACCGCGCCATCGGGGCCGGTGCAAGGTGGCGACGCGAGGATGTCCTGTGCGGTGGGCGTCCATCCCCACGCCGAGGAGTCGACAACCTGCACCGCCAGCACCGCGCCCTCGTCCAGCTGCACCGTCAGCGTCGCGTTGAGTTGGCGCGGGCCGCTACTAGCATCGCCGGCGTCGTAATCGTTCAGGTCGATGGTAGCGGACACTTCCGGCGGGTCGCAGTCGTCGGTCTCGACGACGACGCCGCCGCGGTACGGCGCCAGCATCCGGTTGGGCGTCGGTTCCAAATCCTCAGCGGACAGGAAGAGAAGGTATCGAGAGGCGTCGTCCAGGCCAAAAAATTTAAGAGTGACGGGTAGATCCTCATCGACGGGGACGGAGCCGTTGTAGAGCGGTGTCAGACCACCGGGCAGCACCCCCGCAAACACGTGCCCGCTGTCGACCTCCCCTTTCAGTCCCTCGACGCACGGCGCCAACAAATATGCTAGTGTGCCGCCTTCGTCGGACGATACGTTGGCGTGCAGTCCGTAGCAGCGCGGCGTGCTGGACACATTGGAGAGAGTCGGCGGTAGGTCGTCCACCGTGACGACAGACAGGCGGGACGGCTGCGGCATCGCGTTGCCGGCGGTGTCCTGACCGACAAGCCACAGATCGTAGGCGGTGTCGGGTCGAATACCATCTGAAACCACCCCCGCCGCCGTGACACAGGTGACCGGAACAGGAAAGGCGCCAGCTGAGACAGCCGGCTCGCTGTCTCCGCCCATCCCGGCGAGCACCTGCCCCGAGCTCGGCGGAGGGGCTCCGAGTGGGACCACAACGTAAAACACTCGGCCTGGCTCGTCCATAGCGGCCAGCAACGTAAAGTTGCGACTCGAAACGGCCCCCATTGACGGCGAACCGTACACAAACGTGGGCGCGTTAGTGTCGAGTGTGGACACCTCCAGCGACACGGGCGCCGTCATTCGGTTGCCCACCAGGTCCTGACCCAGCAGGTAAATGCGGTACAGCGTGTCGGAGCGCAGCCCGCTCACCCGAACCCGCACCTCGGTGCTGACAAAAGGAACGCCGGTGACTCCGTGACCGCCGGCGACTAGAGTCGCGCCGGTGTCCGCCGGTAACGTTCCGTTTACGACATCCTCAGCCGACAGCACGAGCGGCACAGGCAAGTATTCAAGACATAGCAACGCGGAAGGGGAAGGCGGCGGCGGCGGTGCCAGCTGCGGCGGGGGTGGAGGGTAATTCGGTGGAGGTGGGAAGGGGCTCGGCGGGGGCGGAGAGGGTGGCTCGGCTGTTGGCGTCACGATCGGCGTTGGCGTCGACGGCTCGTCTGCATTCGGCGTGGCAGTGGGTGTGCTGGACTGCTCCGACAATGCTGTTGTCGTCGCCGCAGGTGTACCTATCGAGTCGAGGGGCGTCGCCGTCGGGTCATCGTCTACGCCCATCATGGACGTTGAGACGGGCGTTGCGGTGGACGCCGGGGTACTGGTGAGGCTTTCAGCGGCCATAGAAGTCACCGTCGTCGGTTCGGCGGGTGTGCCTGTCGGGCCGGAGGCGGGTGTCAGCGTGGGTGTTGGGTCGTTAAAGTCCCCAGTTGTCGTGGCGGTGGGCGTGGCGGTGGGTGTCGAGAGTTGAAGCAGGTGGCGACGCCCCTCCCCCATCCGACGAGACACAGAAAATTGCGTGGCATTGGGGACGAGGGCCGGAGTGGCGGTGGTTTCTATAGCAGGAACAGGGACGGACTCCATGAGCGGCTCAATAGCAAGGTGCCACACCGAGCCGCGCTCGTTCATTGCCACGAGCACGTCGAAGGAGATGGCGGTGATGTTCACTGGAGCCGCGGTCAGTGTAGGCGGCGTCACGTCCGCACCGGTGATCAGCGGAATGCAGAGCGGCGTCTCCTGCCTACGCCACCGCCAGACACACGATATGCTGAAACACAACCCCATGCTCCATAAAACACCAGCGATGTCGTCCAATAACAGCGCGCAGTAATGAGTAAACGCAGTCGCGTGAACGACAGTTCGGTCGTCTATGCCCGTATGGAAAATGCTGTGTTTAATCATATAGTCAAACGTCAATGAAGATGGCAACGGACTGGACGCACCGGTTGTTGGAAGTGTCGGTGGCCACCAAGCAGACACGGTATTCCGTGTTGGGCGCCAAGCCTTGCGTGGCGATGGTGCAAGGCATAGGGTAGCCCTCCGCCAGTGCACCGGGGACGGGTACCGGGCAAGGCGGTTCGAGCTGCACCTCGAACAGGTCACCAGCAGTGGCGATGTCAAAACGCCCCGCCGCGGCCACAAGCCCGGCCAATTCGTTTGCGTCCGCGAGGTCCAGCTGCGCGGGGCAGACGGGGTCGAGGAAGGCGTGCAGCATGTCGGTGCCATGGAAGTCCACCACCGCATCAGTGTAGTACACCACGTACTCCATCTCGCCCTCCTCGCTGAGAGCCATGCTGAGCGTGAAGGCGCTTTGCGTCGCCGACAACACCTGCGGAGCCATCTCCCACCTGCCAGCAAACACGCACACACACACACACACACACACACACACACACACACACACACACACACACACACACACAGATCGAATGAGCAGACGAGCGAATGAATGAACAAACAAACAATCAACAAACAAACAAATAATCAAACAAATACAAAAAGCAAACAATCAAACAAACAATCAAACAAACAAACAAACAAACAAACAAACAAACAAACAAACAAGCAAACAAACAAACAAACAAACTGAGCTCACCCGGGCGGTGTTATGTCCGCGGTGGTGATGTCCAGCGACGTCGGCTGGCTCACCCCAGACTCCTCCCAGTCTTCCTCCGGGAAACCAACCGAGATGAAGAGACGGTAGCGCGTTTGTGGGCTGATGGCGGGGCAGCGTCGACACTCGCGCAGCCGACTGACGCATTCGGGCAATTGCTGCGCACGGCGATCTGAAATGGAGAGCGCCTTGGGCCGCGCAGCCTGAGTGATGACTCGGCCGCAGGCCACCGTGTCAGAGACGCTGGCGGGGAAGTACTCCGTACTGGAGCCCGCCACCTGAGCGCCACTGGGACGCGCCCCCGACCCGCTGCTCGCACCGCGCAGCTCCACCAGACTGTAGTACACACTCGCGTCCTGCCCCGTCTCGACCTGCTCACACGCGCAATCAATCGAAACGAATTAGAGGCGAGGTGGTAGTGCAGCGATATTGAGGGATTATCAGAGAAGTGAGAGCAGATAGTAAAGTTGCCAGTCCACGTCAACGCGATGCGGTTAACAACAGAGATATTAAAGGGTTGCGAAGGCGGAGGTGTCGGATGAAAAGGCAAAAATTCAAATAATCGTTCCATTTCAATTACGGCCGCAGCTGAGTCCTCTCTTTCAGAACCATTGCGCACCCTCGACGCGGCCCCTCGCAGCTCCAACTATTATCACTTGCTTAAGAGTGTGGTTTTGCACGTTGTCCCTTGTCGTTGAATCCATCCATTTCAGGTCGATTGCTATTTTGTGTGTATTTTGCATTCATAAACGTTACACTCTTTCATTCGACGGTCACTCTACTCGCCCATTCCATGTACACCCACCCCAACCACAATAACCACCAAAGCTCTCCCCTCAATCCCCGCCACACACGTATTACCCTGCCCAGAAAAAAAACGCGCAGAAAAAAAATGATGGGTTTTTCCATTTCGTTTAACTGCTATTCTCATCAAATCGCATTTCATTTCCAGCCCCGCCCTATTCAAACCGTATTTGCGTTATTCTATTCTGTCCCTCCACCATCCTCTTCCGTTGAAGTAGTGTCAGCTTGTTTTTGGAGTCAGCCAGAGGGGCTGCACTGCTGTTGTGGGACTCGCTCATACATGTGAGCATAGTGTGTCAAACCGAAATGAAAGGGGCTGTGATCGCCGCCTCACCTGCACATTGATGGACCGCCCAGTGACGGAGAGCAGGAAGGGGTCCTCGCTGAGCTCGGGCCCCGAGTAAAAGCCCGTGCCACCCTCACCCCGCCCCGGCAGCAGTATCACCAGCGGCAGCGCGATCGCCAGCCCGAGCGCCGCAAGGAAGAGGAAGAGGATGAGCAGGCAGAGTGAGCGCGAGGCGCGCCACCATGGCGGCGGTGGCGTCGGCGGCACCAGCCCCGCGTTCTCCTTCTCCAGCCAATCGACGTCCTCCTCCAAGAAATCGCACCGGTCCGACAGTTCCGCTGCACCACCGTAAGCTAAGGCGTCAGCTCGTTGCGTTCGTTTGCAATGTTCGGATTACATAGTCGGATGCATGGAGTTAAATATCTCCGTCTCCATAAAGCACGAAAACAATTATCATAAAGTCATAACATTAAAACAAGGAGTGCACAGAACGAGCAACGATGCGCACCCATCGTGGACCGCAACTCCTCCAGTTCCTTCGCCATCCCGTCATTTTCATCCTGCAAGCTCGCGATCTTCGCCTTGAGCCCCTTATTTTCGCGCTTCAGGTCTGCCGCCTGCAACTCCAACCGCCGTATGTCCTCCTGCTTGTCCACTCCCTGCGCTCACCACATCACATCAGGCGGTCAGCAGCCCCGACCACACCTCCTGAAGCACATCACACACACTGACAGACATACCCGGACACAAAGGGCACCGCAAACACTCACACCATATAAAAGCACATAACACGCCAACATATCATGCGAAACATTGCATATGCATAAAATGAACAGAATCTGTGCATACACAGCAACTTACATGATTGCCCACGCATACTCCCACCCTCACAACATAACACATCCACTCAAACACACGCATACACAAATACAGCCACAAGAGACAAACACAAATATGCACACATAAACACACACACACACACACACACACACACACACACACACACACACACACACACACACACACACACCAAATGATATATCTTTATAATGCTTAATTCAGTCACGCAATGCATACTCTCAATAATTTCTCCCCGAACCCACTCACCGGCCCAAACTTCCCCTTCCAGTACGCCACGTCCTCGTCCTTCTTCTTCACCTCTTTATCCTTCTCCGCCGCGAGCCGCAGCGCCTCCGCCAGTTTGGCCTGCGTGTCCGCCAGCTTCCTCTCCACATCGCGCGCCCTCCGACGAAGGCGCGAGATTGTTATTTGCACGTCATCGTCCCCGCGTCGGTCCAGCAGATCCTTCACGTACTCGGCCAGATTGTTGGCCTCGCCCTGACAGCGGCCATCGATCCCCACCTCAGCCCTCACACTGAGTGGACTGATGGGTGGGTGGGCGTGGTAGAGGGTAGTGGCTTGATTTGGAGTAAGTGCATGAAGTGGATGGAGAGTGGAATGAAGTGGAGTGGATGAGGAGTGAAAGAGAAATATTTATTAATTGGAGATAGAAGAGAGCTAAGGGAGGGATGCGGATAGAATGGGATGAGATGGAGTGCAATCGATGGGGAACAAAGCGACATGAAGTGCCATTGAGCTGATTTGCATGAAGGGGTCAAAGAATGGGCTGTGGCTCCGCGTGATGTTGGAATGAAGGAGGCGGCTACCTTCATTTCGGTGTAGAGCCAATTCTCGTCCGGGCCTCCGTTGGGCAGAGTCTGCCCTGGCATGGTCGCAGGGAAAGTGACGCTCGTTCCATTTCCCTACCATGACCAGCCCGGACCACAGCGTGTGAGGGGACAGAGTGATATCACACTGGCGCATTCAGATATGGAAAGAGCAAATGGGTGCGCTGTTGATTCCCTTCGCCCGTCATACCATGCGAGGCACGCCGCTGCTGCCCGTCGCAGGAGAGGCCCGGAAGCTTCCTGCTAGCCCTGACTCGCTGTCAGGGTCGCTCGGCCTTCGCATCGGCTCCGAGTCGCTGTCAACGTCGAACAACGGGTTGCTGGTCGCGGAAGGGACCTGACCCGGCTACGCAGCGCCCCAGCAAGAAAACACACACACACATCCACACACATCCACACACATCCACACACACACACACACACACACACACACACACACACACACACACACACACACACACACACACACACACACACACACGCACACACACACACACACACACACACACACACACACACGCACACACACACACACACACACACACACACACACACACACACACACACACACACACACACACACACACACACACGTGTGACTTCAGTTTTGCCACCCTTTAACTTAAGCTGCAATCCGCCACGCGTTCACCCACGCGCTACATTTTCATTTTATTCTTATATCGACGCACCACAGCACACCCGTCGCACCGCTCGGTCCCCAGACACATGGGCAAATATGGGTATCACAGTGGAGAGCACATGGGGAAGGTTTCTGATGGGTGCGTCCTTGGTCTTTGTGAGCTGTGACAGTGAGCAGGGAGGGTGGGGGAACTTGGGGCGGGGCGTCTTGCGCAACAATACGGGCGCGACTCACCGACGGTTCGCCATTTCGACGGCGAGGCATCTCCCTGCCCGCCCTTTCTCGCTGCAGACACCCAAGCCGTCCAAATCGCGTTCAAGCCCTAAAACTTTGCAGCTGAACCCATGAGAGTGTCCGGCGGGATGCGGTGCTGGCTTCGTATATCCGCCGTCAGTTTGTCTGTTACTTTATAGGTCGTGGGTGCTCGCCGCCGCGCCTCGGCGGGAAATCGCCAGTAAAAGAAACCCGGTGAAATGAGGAGTATGTATGATGTAAGCGCGTGATGCGAACAGATGTGAATCTGAATGGCCGGCAGTTTGTATTGGGTTGTCAGTTTGTAAAAGTAGGTCGCACTACGGCCCCGTTGACCGATCCGATGTCATTCCAGAGGTGTGGCCGATTGGGCGATGCGACCGCGGACGCGGCCGCGCACGTGGCCGCGGACGAAGAACTGCTGACCACGGGATCCGGATACACGAATAAGATTCGTCGTCATCATGCGTAGATGGTACAGGTACGGTTCAAGTACCTCTCCTACAGGTACGGTACAAGCACAAGTACAGCAACAGTGCCTTACGGGTGTATTTTCATTGCGGATCCTTATGATGATAACAGAGGATCGATTTCTCGAGTACCCGTACTGGTAGAGGATGTGCGATTTTATCAGATAGCGGAAAATGATTTTGAATAATACCTCCATTGAATAATATCCATTATTCAGAATTATACCGTTCCCAATCTTGAGAATCACAGTATAGATCTTTCAAGCCTCCAGGATGGCCGCGGAAAAGGGCACCCTTCCCAAGACTAGGTCAAAAATATACATGAGGCCGCAGTCATCTCATTTTCCAAAAGCAATCAGCCACGGGCCGCGGCTATTCACCATGGCGACGACTCTACCTCCATCTACCATCCGAGGCAACGGCGCTCGACACGTCCGGATTGGCCACAAAGTATCGGCCCGTAGAGGCCCTACAAAGGAGCTCCGGCCCGGCCCGACGCGCCACCATCGTGCCCGAAAGTATAGCTTAGTTGTTGCGTCGGTTGGACAAAATTTATAGACCGTGCGGTGGAATGACGGCGCAGAAACTAGACAGGTCAACTCAACTCCGGGCCGAGCTACCTACCACCGGGCAGAAACCTCCTATCCCATCGCCTCCCTCGCCCGGCGACGGCCACTTGAACTGAAAATCGATTGCCCTTGACCCTCCTCGCACCTTACCTAAGTTTCGTGAGGATTTTCCGTCGGCCGACTCCGGTCTGCGCGCCTATCCGACGGAGGGTCCCGGTTGTGAAATCGCAGAAATTCTAAATTTTGAAAACAAGCCGAAAGCACCCACCAACATATCTCCCTCCACTCGCGTGGCTTGGGCTCGACATGTACCGAGTAACCTCACCATGTCGACCCACACTACTGACCCAGACGTTGTCAACGAGGAAGACCCTCAAGGCGATACTCAACATGGACAAGACAACGACGACGAGGACGAGGACGCGCCCGACGAGGCGACGAGCACATGCTTCTTCACGAGGTTGAAGTAGCACTTCGCCTATTAGTGGGTGCGACTGTGGAGAAGAGGGTTACTAGCGAGGACTGTCGTTACGGACTTACGGGCGTGACTAAAGATACTCCGAGCGAACGGTCCGCCCTATTCCGCCCTATTTGAAATTTGAAATTTGAAATTGTTTACAACATGTACCGGGTGAAACCGGTTGCTGTCTCTGGCCCTCCTTGCTTTGCTTGTAATAAGGTCTTATTTTCGCAGGGGCTAGACCGTGAACCACTAATCTCAACCTCTCCATTGGCAGTAACGATACCGTCTAAAACATACACGTAACCATGTTTTTATCATTTTTTTATTTATACGTATTTTTTCGGATGCAATATGAAATAAAAAGTGTCACTAGTCTCCACGATACGCGGCCTGCTCCGCCGCTGCGGGGACGCTGATCAGCTGGTCAGCTTGAGATGGTCGAGGTGAACCTGTCTGACCTCGGCTCATGTGCGACTCCGGTCGTGTCGGAGGTAGGGGGGAAAGGTAGGTGAAAAACCCCCTCGCTCAAGTCGTCGTCGGTCCCGTCTCGATCCGTGCTCATCCCCGCCCGAGGTAGTAGTTGCTCCTCCCGACGCAGGTCGCCGCCTAGCCGAGTCTTCCCTCCTCCTTCGGGGGTTGTGAAGAGAAAATAACTAAGCTGCATACTGTGTCCGGCTGGCTCTCTTGCCCCCGTGCGATATGTTCTCATGTCCCATGTCCTTGCTCCGTCTGTTTCCAGCACCTATATTATGATCGCGTTGTGGCCGTCCGTACCCTCCCTCGGTAGTTTACGTTGTTAGGGGGCCGCCTTTATGACCAGTGTGCCGTTACGATAACCCTAGGCACACTGCATGAGGCAGCCAGTCGATAATCGGGTACCGACTAGGGGAGGGGTGGGTCGGACACATGGATCTAGTCGCCGAACCACAAAAGATGTTGGGTACGGGAATATGTCTCCAAAAGCCCCCCGTACCGGGTTTTTCCCGCGGCGGGTGATCCTAAGGACCGCCGCCGCCAGACCGTGCCGCTCCTCCGGCTGCGACCCACCTCCGTCTTGCGTAGCTTCACGCCTCGCCCCCAAGGGAGACCTAAAACTCGCGCATGGTTGGCGAGTGCTAGCGAGCGCCGTGCCCTAGCGCTGCCTCCTAGTTGTCCGCTGCTAGCTCCAACACCCTCGTCCCACCGCTGATCCGTCCGTGCCCTTCTTCGTCAAAAAAAATTCGCAAACATCGTTCCCGCCGTGACGGGAGAGTATCTGTGAGTATTTAGTTGTTGAAAAAACATATCGGACTGGCCGAGCGGGAGATCCTTGTGCTGGTGTACGGATATTATGCTTTTTCCAAAACCCTCCGTATTGAAATTGAAATTGAAACTGTTTACAACATGTCCCGGCAAACTGGACCGACTGTGGTCTCACGGGCCACTCTACTTCGCCATACAGGACTTATTAGCACGTTGGGCCCGGGTCTCTCCGACCAGGTACATTTCTTATCGGCACACCTATCTGCAATGTGTGACTCGACGTTCCTCGGGAGTTATATAACTGTAAGCAACCTCAGTAATTGCCACAGTCCCCCCACCTAAGCAGTAACACCGAGATAATTTTGTAATCAAGAAAAACAGATCTAAAAATAAATCCACTTGTCTAGACATGCAAAACTAAGCTGCTGCTCGACCTTCACGATGCACGGCCCGCTCCCACCGAACCGGGGTGTCGACCGGCCTAGGCCGGTCGGCGTTCGGGAGGGACGACGGGCCAGCCTAATCTAGCTCCCGCGTGACTTCGGTCTTGCCGAAGGTAGGAGGGGAAAGGCTGGCAAAAAAACCCTCCTCTCGCGGTCGCTCGTCGATCCCGCCGCTCCATCCCGTAAACCCCGCCCCAAGGTCTTGCCGCGTCCACCGACGCGGCGGTCCTCCGTGTCGAGGTCCCCCATCACCTCGAGGACAAGTGGGGGGGACCGAGACACACAGACATAGAAAAAACTAGCGCTCCTGCCTCCGCGCCTGAATTTTCCCCGCTCATTTCCCCGGTTTTTTCTCTGTCTGGTACCCGGGTACCTGTCGGTTTTCCGGCCTGTGGCCGTACCCTCCCCCCTCTGATCGCGCGTCCACCGAGCAGCCTTTTCTTGAGCGGGGGCCTCCGCGCTCACCCGGGCCCACGCTCAAGGACCCCTAGGAGTATGAAGGTATGTCGGGGTAGTGGGTGTCGAAGAGGGGGGGGGGGGCAGGTCACCGTAGCCGGATCCGGCGGGCCGCGGGCGCCCGGAATTAAACAAAACCCTCCGTGCCGGGTTTTCCGGCGGCGCCGACCCAAAGGGTCGTCGCCGCCAGATCGTGTCGCTCCTCCCATCGCGACTGTCCTCCTTGCCGTCCCAGCTTACTCCCCCCCCCGGGAGATGACGATGGACGACGTAGCGACGCGCTAGTGAGCGCCCTACCCTGGTGCTGCTCCCCAACTAGCTCGACGCCGGGTACGGACATTATCTTTAGTATCCAAAAAAGCCCTCCGTACATGGGTTTCCGGCGGCGGCTGATCCTGAGGATCGCCGCCGCCTCATGTAGCCGCTCCTCCGTCTGCGACTCGCCACCGTCCTATGTCATGTCTTGCCTCACCCCTCGGTAAGGTTCGACCGGCGCAGGGCTGGTCGACAGCTAGCGAGCGCCCTTTCCTGGCGCTGCTTCCCGGCTGGCCACCACCAGCTCCAACACCCGCCCCCCACCGCTGATCCGGCCGTACCCTCCTCGCCATCAAACGCTGCCGTAGTACAGGCCCCACTCCTAAAAGTAAGCCTATATCTAGGAGTATATGTAAGCGAAAAAACATATCGGACGGGCAGAGCGGGAGATCTTGGCGCCGGTAGTGCACAGAAATTATTTTTTCAAAAGCCCTCTGTAGAGGGCTTTCCCGACAGCTGCTGATCCCACGGATCGAGCTGTCGGCCCTCTTAGCCCCCTACCGTGCCAGGCATGGCACGGCTACGGGGTTTCTAGCGCCCACCACGGGGAGGTGAGGGGATGCCGACGGGCATGCGAGCGCACCCCCTACCGGGGCCGCCGCCGCTGCGCCGCCGGCGGGCGCCAACCCTCCGTACATGGCTTCCCGACAACTGTTGATCCCGCGGATCGCAGATGTCGGTACCTTGTTCAGCCCCCTACCGTGCTAAGCCTGACACGGCTACGGGGTTACCATCGCCCACCGCGTGGAGGTAGAGGTAGGTGCCCACCCGAGCGCACCCTCCTCCGGGGCCGCCGCCGCTTCGCCGCCGGCGGGCGCCACCTTTGGAGAGAATGGACAAGGAGAACCCCCGGCCTAAATTTTGTATTCTAAGTCATGGATGGTATATGCAAGAAGGCCCTTAGACAACACCCAGAATGTGCCTTGTAATTGTTGTGAATCAATTTTATTTTCATTTACTATTCATCTCTCCGTACCACGCGTTTCCGTGGTACGTCTAACGTACCACACATTCTCCCGAGGCAATAGTCCACGACTCCGCCACACATACATGTACGGGTACGGTTGATAGGAAAAAAAAGAAAAACAACGGCAGCTGAAATTTTTTTATAAAATCAAAGACTTTAATATCGCAACTTATTTGTAGTGAATCAGTTCTTGTCTTTCTTGAGATGGAAAGAGCGATGAGAGGGTCACGACGGCAAGGAGATGGCAGCCAAGAGGGCGACGCGACACAGAGCATGCACCTAGCAGTGAAAAGGCGGGCACACTAGCCAGTCCCATATCCCGGGGGCGCAAGAAAATAATAGAAAAATGGAAAGGCGGCAAAACACGGTAAAACAAAACACACTGGTGAAAAACTAATACATAAACCGATTACATGAATTATTGTAGTCACGGTTGCATTATTGTATCACGGTTGCACCCACAAGACGATGACGACCTCGCAGACGTGTTGCCGGATCCCTTCTCCCTCCCTCGTATCAAACTCCGTGCTTCGGAAGTTGATATCATGGAGGTCGTTGCTAGATGCCCTCGAAAGTCTAGTCCTCACGTCGACGGTTGGAGGTTTGAAACTCTTCGCGCGTTGGGTACCCCTTGCACTCTCACCGGTTTAGCCGAAGCCATCGTGAATGCAGAAGTTCCACCAGGCGTTGCCTCATTCCTCGCCTATGCCACACTTATCCCGCTAGACAAGCTTGATCCCGAACAACGACGCGCACAAGAGCAAGAACTTCGCGACCAAAAGGGGACGCTGCGCCCGATTGGAATTGGCTCCGTTCTAGTTCGTTTTGCGAATCGCGCGCTTCTCGCCGTAATTGGTGACGGAGTGTCTCAATGGTTGGCTGCTCGGCACCAATTTGGGGTCGGCGTCCGCGGCGGGGCTGAGATCGTACAAGTCATGGTTCGAGCCGCGCTTGACGCTTCACCGGACTGGGCGGACATGCAAGGCGACGCATCCAACGCGTTCAACTAGTTCTTGCGGCGTCCCTTGTTTGAGGAGTTGTCAGCAAATCCCGCGCTTCGACCGTTGCTCCGCGTCGCTACTATGTTGTATGGCCGTCCATCTACCTTGTACGTTTACGACTCATCAAATGCTCACGGCCCGGCCATGCGCATCCCGATTACCCGTGGAGTCCATCAAGGTTACGTTCTCGGGGCCATGTTCTTCGCAATAGTTGCCTCCCGGGTATACAAACAGTTGGCTGCGATTGCCCCGAACGAATCCGTTGTATGCTGTTATTCTGATGATGGTCACTTCTTGGGACCCCCTGCGTCTCTCGTGGCTATTGGCGACGCTATGCCGGAGGCGTATGCTAGCGTTGGCCTCACAGTAACCATCCGCAAAAACTGTTTGTATTCCCCTTTGGGTGTCGGTGATGCTTTCGATAACTTACCCGACGGCCACATCATGCGGGGAGTAAGTGTCTCCACGGAAGGGACGAAAGTATTGGGGGGGCCAATGGGTACATCCGATTTTGCTCGAGACGTGTTCGAAACGGCCTTAAGTAAGTATGAGGCCTACGGCGAACGTCTAAGGGGTCTAGCGGCTCACCGGCACACTCACACTGCGCTTCGTATCCATCAACATTGCAACCGCCGCTTCGGACACTTTGCCCGTACAGTCCCCCGAGGTCTTGGCAGGGGTGAGGGCTACGGTGACACCGTCGTAACATTCCTCGAGCGCGCTGACAATGCCACCCTAGATGTGGCGGCTGAGATATTGGGCCTTCCCTCAGCTAGCCTACCCAGCAACACTCGCTCCGAGATGTCTCTTCCCATACGTTTCGGCGGCATGGGGGTGGGGGATTTGGCTGCCTTGGCGGATGCGGCCCATGTCGGAGCGGCCAGTTTGGCAGTGGGCTCAGCTATTCGTTTCCTTACAACACAAGACGCTCGCGTGCGCGGGGATTCCCAAGACGATGTTCCGATGGAGCCGATCATGTATGGACGGTTAGCGAGTGCTATGACCACAGCGGTGTCCCGTAGGCATGGTACACCGGACGGAGACGACGGCGATAACGAACCCATGTGGTCGTTAGAACTCGCTTCGTCGTGGGCGCGCTTGGACGCTGCGTGCGGTTCTCACGCTCTCGCCGAGTATGAACCCTTGATAACCACAGCCTTAGCGATGCTCCCCCCGAAACGTCCAACGGTGGCTCGCGCCGGCTGCGTTGCCGAAGCCCGATCAAACAACGAGCAGATCGCCCAGTCCCTTGATGGCCTACCCTCGCTCGTCCCTCTTTCTGCGTTTGCCACGGACATCTTTCCAAAGCTACAAGCCGACATCAGTGGGCGCGTAAACTTGTTTCGCTTCGCGAAGCTCGCTCCCACGTTTTCCAACCGCGCTCGGCCGGAGTCTAGGCGTTTTCTATATCGTCTCGGCCACGGCGCCCTTGCGTTTTTGGCTTCGGACCCGCCTAATTCGGGTCGCCTGGGCGAGCTCCGTGACAAGTTCCATGAGCACTACGACGCAGTTTTCCGCGTCGCGGTCTGTCGCATCTTCGGCCTACCCTCATCTCGCATCCTCTCTTCTCTACGCTCCCCCACTGCTTGTGCTTCTTGCCATCTCTCGGTTCAAGCTATGCGGGGTGCGTTCTCGTCGGCGGGTGTTGACATGTCGGATGATGCGTGGGCCACTGCTTTTGCGGACCATTTGGCTCGTTGCGGCGGAGATGCTTCGGTCCACACCGCTCACTCTTGGTTAGTGACGGCCCTTGCGGAAATCATCTCCGAGGTTCGTGGCGCACTCGGGGTTGGCGTCGAGGTTCTCACAGATCCCACGATGTTAGTTCAACTCCCCAACGGCAACGACGGTCTCCCCGCGGATGTGGGTGTTTTGCACTATCACGGCATCCGAGGCTCAAAACTTGCCCTTGATGCCGTGGTTTCCGGTTTGTTCGGCGTGTCTAGCCCCCCGTCACCCGAAGTCGCTCTCCGCCATGCTGAGAAGACCAAGTTCGAGAAGTACTCGGAGGGGTTGAGGAGTCGCCCCGACATCGGCTTCATTCCCTTTGCAGTCACGGAATTTGGTACTCTTGGCGGCCACGCCACGGCTTTCTTGACGGAGCTAGCCAAGCAGGCAGCCGCATCTAAAGGGATGCACGTGGGCAAGTTGTTGGCCTCCTGGCGTCGAAAGGTCTCTCTCGCCGTCCATGTTGCTCACGCGGACAACGTCTTGCGCGGTTTGTCCGCCGCTGCGGACGGCACGGAGGCCGCTTCTTCCTCGGCTGGGATGCCTTCTCCAGCCACGGCGCTCTTCACCCGCGCCATGGGCCGCAAGCGTCCCCGTGCTTCCTCGAGCGGCGCGTGAGGCGCCGCTTGTCGCCTCCACGTGTTGCATTCTCGGCGTGGCTTAAGAATTTCCTTAGTTTAATCTGCTAGGTTTATGCACAATGTAGTGCTTTCCTTTTGCTGTGCTTTGGATTCCGTGATCCTCTTGTCACTCTTGCCCTCTTGTTTCCCCTCCCACTTTCCCTGTCCGTGCTTCTTGTAAGCAATGAATTATTGTAGTATACCTTTTAATTAGTGACAGGACAATCATCGGTCGTTGATTGCAAAAGTAGTGCAGTCAAGCTGATCGTCTCGTCTCTGTGGTATTGTCGCGACGCCATGTGCACACCCACCCTGAACTGCACCCAGCAGGTAAGGCCTAAGGTCACAATGTGAAGAGCTGTGGAAACCCGTTGAAGGAGCTCCCAAGAAAATTCGTCATTCATATAGTTTTATCACAGCACAGTTATATATGCTGGGTATATTGAAATTATTGACATAGTGTAAAACTACGAAAAGGGTCATGGATACATCTACAAATTTTACAGACTATATAAACAAACAGGCCGGTTCTTAGATGAACTTAGCCACCATCCGCGAAAGATGAGATGTTAAGCTATATAAACAAATTGCGAAAAAATGCTTGCGTGCAAAACTCATTGCTTCCAAACTGGTAAGGTGCGAGAAAGGGGGGATGCTATGTGCCATGCAATGCATCGTGCAAAGGACCAATTTCGAAATAAGATTCGACACATACATCACAATATTACATCACATGTTGGTTCGGGCACTGCGCGAGCGGAGCCACAATCGCCGCACTGCCGCGCAGTGGCTTCACCCAACATTGGGTCGCGCATTTAGAGTCTAGCGTAGTCTTTGAAAGCAGCTGCTATCACGAAGGTGGAGAGTTGTTCAAAAACACGACGCAGCTGCCTCACGGGCCGTGGATGGGCAGTCACGTGGACGTAGATGTGCGGGCTTCGTAAATAAGAAAGCGGACGGAACGAGGTGGGGGCAAGGGGTGTAGGGGGGAGGGGGGGGTGAGATATCGGGCGAGGGTTTCATCCGTCCAGGTGGAGCACATACTCCATTACGTACACGCCGAGGATGGAGAGCGGGTAGAGCGCGAGCACGGGCCACGCGAGCCAAGTTTTGAAGCTGGTTGACGAGTAGCCGATCGCTCCCACGACGACGGTTGAAAAGACGATGGTGAATACCTGCGGCAGTAGGGTGGAGGCGGACACCGGCCGGGTGGGAGCCGACAAAGCGTTCAAATAACGGTCTTCTTAACAACATTTCATGTAATTATGGAAATAATAAAGTTACCTCGCAAGTACAAACCGTAGCCCATCAACTTCTGATCTACCTAATGATACTCCCCCCCCCCCGCCCCCTCTCCCTGCCCACAACCTGTACTCTACAAAAACCCATCGATCCACCTGTCATCCACCCACGCACCCTTTACCCTACTGATGTCATTATGAACCCTACACCAGACATTGAAATACAATCAATAAGCCAACAATAAGCCACCTTCCCTCTTAACTCATTGACCCACCAATCGACTCACACGCTCTAACATGAGCACCCCACACACACACATAGACACAGACACACACACACACACACACACACACACACACACACACACACACACACACACACACACACACACACATAACTCAGCACCTGCACATAAATCTCGAAAAAGTTTTATGCGCATCAGTGTGAAGTAGGGCTTCATAAGGTCCATGCTTCAAACTTTTCCTCTTAACCATGTCGCACCCTACTACTCATTAACTTCTTTTGTAAGATGTTGAAATGAACTTGTGAGGAGTAGGGGAAGGGGGGGTGCACCTCTGCAGTGTAAGTCCACGATAGGTCTTGAATGTAGATGACTAGGAGGAAGACGCCTAGGCACATGGTGTTATTCATGGTGACTGCGCCGTAGACCTGTGGGGGTGCAGAGGGGCATTTCCGAGTTGATTGTTGGGGGGGCTAGGGTATGATGAGGGTAGCAATAATGTTAAATGTATGGACATCAAAGGGCAGGGGGGGGGGCAGGGCAGGGCAGGTACAAAGGGGTGAGATGGAGCTAGGTTTTGCGGGTTGAGGGTTCGACAGTGCAGTAGGGAGGAGCTGCTATGAAAAGTAGCCTAACAGGCGAGGCGTGGGATGGATAAGGGTAGGTTTTGTGTTCTAAGTCTGAGGAAACAAGAGGGAGTCGAGAATGACAAGTCAAGACCAACTGGCAACGCAAGTTTGGAATGAAAGGACAATTTGGGGTTTATTTCACGTTGCGGTCAAATTAAGGTCCATTAACCGTAATCTGGGGTTGCAGAGGGAGCTTCAAACCCCCCGGCCTTCTTATGTGAGCCTAATTAAGTGGTAATGTTTAATATGCAGATTATAAGGAATGGATTGTGCCATTTGGAGATGTGGTGACAGTGGCAAGGCAGGCGCGGTGCGGGCCTGGGTTTAGGGTTTAGGGAGGAGGCGGAGGTGACCTGACTGAAGGTGAGGGAAATGTTTTTGGAGCGCTTCTTTGAGGCAAACTGAAGCGAAGAGACGAGCTCGGAAGAATTGCTGGCGAGGGGGGTGACGACGAATGCGACGAAGAAGGATGGGATGCCGCTGGCGGTGGAAAAGTTTTTGACGGCCTCCACCATCGGATCAGCGAAGAAGGCGCAGAGGAGGGTGCCCATCGTCATCAGCGTCACAGCCCTTTTCACAATCTGGGCGCCCGTGGGCGGAGGGCCGTCCTCCTCATCACTCCCCTCGTCCTCCTCGTCCGGGTCGTGTGATCCCTGCTCCCCCGCGGTGAGCAGCGGCTCGGTGGGCAACTCCACCAGCCAATCGTTCGCGCCGCCGGCGAGAGAGCTCCCTCGACTGACGCCCCGCCTGGACACACACACACACACACACACACACACACACACACACACACACACACACAAACACACGGACGCACACACACACACACACATACACACACACACACACGCACACACACCCAACCAGGTCAGTCCTCCTGTGTGTAAAAACCACGTCGGACAACACGATCGACGGAGCGGGACATAATACCCATTACAGCGCAATCAAAAGAAAGCAAAATTTTTTTCATACAGCGAATTGCAATGCTGTGTGAGTTAAGATAATACAATGCACTGTAATGAACCATCGTTGCTTCCAGCACACACCTACTGCCGGTGGCGCGTTTGCTGTGATGCTCCTTCTTCTCGTCGATCCATTTCTTCAGACCTGAACCACCCATGGCAGGAGAAGCGCCGTCAGCGACCCATCACCCTCAACAACGTAGCAATATGCTTATCGATTTATCTACATTTCATTTTTAGGTCTACGTATATGTCCAGCTCTCTCCGACACACACGCATACACACGCACACACACACACACACACACACACACACACACACACACACACACACACACACACACACACACACAAAACGCGCCCGCGCGCGGAGACAACCGCGCTATCGCACTTTCCTTCTCTTGCATTAATCGCCAGCGGCACTTTTTCAGCTAATCATCGAAATCCGTAGCTTATCCCTAATTCCACCCGAGAACATTCAAGTCATGTCATCCTTTTTTCGTCCCCTCCCCTCCGGATTGCACGGTGAGGGCAAATGCCAACAGTCGGTGTGAGTGCGGCCTCCCTCGGCAGACTAGAAGCGGGACGCCCTACCGTTGGTGAACTCCAGCTCACTGATGAAGCTGTCCTTGTCGGTATCAAAGTCCGCCATCCAGTTGTCCACGTCCTCAAACACAAAGGAGTCGTCGGAGATGGCGAGGCCGGTGAGCAGCGCGTGCAGCTCAGTCTTTTCGATGAATCCGTTGGCGTCGGTGTCGAAGTGGGAAAACATGGAGGCACAGGTTTGGATGTTGAGGCGGCCGTCGGGGTGGAGGAGGCCGCCAAAGCTGCTGCTGAACTCCTGCATCTTGCCCACCGCGTACATCCTGTGCAGGTGTTTCCTCGCCGCGCGCATCTTCTTCCTCTGCGCCTCCGGCTCTGTGAGCTGGTAGGTGCAGTAGGCGGCGAGGCAGGCCAGGCAGGAGGCGCAGCCGACGGCGGCGGCGATGCGGCTATGGTACAGCCCAAACAGCGCCGGGCCCTGCGTGTTGGGGGGAGGAGGGGGTCGCGCATGAGGGACAGGGATGGACATGGAAGGGAGCGGGGAAAGGTGTCGGATGGATACTCTTTTGTATGGTATTACTGATTATTGTTCCGCTGTTGAAATAAAGTTGTCGCTTCCAGTAATCAACATGTACTTCGTTTGACAAATATTTCCTTTTAACAATATTAGCATTCATTCCAAGAATTGCTTACAAAATCGATGCAAAGTAACCAAATGGAAAAGCAAGAATGCGGGAGCTGCTGAGCCCGCATAATGGCAGGGAATATGGATTACAAGAAGAAAAACATGAGCACGGACAGGAAAAAAGGAAGCAGGGGAAACGAATGGGCAAGAGTGACGAGAGGGTCAAGGAATCCAAAGCACGGCAAACGGAAGCACTGCATTGTGCTCAAACCTAGCAGGGAAGCACAATAGCAGGGAAGCGAGCATTCATAAGGACTACGTCCGGTGTTGGCGAAAAACTCATACGAGCTTCGGCATCGCTGGTCTGAGGGAAGGACGTGCTTGCGGTGAGAGCTACAGTTTGGCCATTACTAATGTGTTTAGTCTGACGAAGTGCACATTCGTATGTCAGATAAATTCAGTGGTTTGACGCGTTGGAAGAAGTTTCAGCAAATTGCACAAGCACTGGCGAGTTAAGCCAAGCGAAGGCGCGCACAACAGCGACAGCGCGTCGTTTCTGCAAGGTAGAATTACAAATTGTTTCATTTTGCGCTTTCCTCCCTTTCTTCCCTTTCTTGCCCTTTTCCCCTTTTTCTTTTGGTGTCTTTTCACCGCTTTCCTTGTCAAATCGTGAAGTAAAATCGCGACTTAAATCGTGACTTTCTGTATCGCCCATAAATAAAGTAAATGCTATCATTTGCACACAATAGCCACATGATGTCTGCAGCATTGATGAAGGGGATGGGTGGGGGGACAAGGGGCCTACCTGCACAAGGAAGTACAGCACACATGAGATGATCATGAGGATGGCGCTCTTGGAGGTAGGTTGGTCGCAGGTGACACCGGTTTTGGTCAGATTCCACGGCTGCGTCAGCGTTTTGTTGATCATTCGGCCCTGCATGTCACAAAGCGAGACGCGTTGTCAGGGGTGGAACAAAGAGGCAGAGGTGGGGTGACACGACAGCAGGCAACCAGCCCACCTGCTCATCCAGGTCGCAGTGACCCAGCAGGATGGATCCACCCCACGCAATGGTGAGCAGCATCACGGTGGAGCCCGCCAAGGTGCCCATTCCCACGGCAATCTGTGCACATCACCGCCGCCCATCAGAGCCCCACTCACTCCTCGGACACCACACCTAAACCCAGCAGCACGCGTGACTCGCTCCCTTTCTAACAGCACGCATAACTCACGTTGCTATGGTTTTCTGTGTGTTCTTGTATGTATATCTACATGCAAATGCAAAATGTTGTTGAAAGATAAGCCACTTGTGCGCTGCCCCGTCACCTCCTCCTGTGCCGTCGCTTTGTCGCCCATTCCGGCGACGATGATGATGAGAGTATCTGGCAGGGCGCCCAGCACCGGCAGCACCAGCCCTACACCGTCATCGAAGCCAAGGCAGAGAGCTCAGACCAGCGGTGACTGGGGTTGGTAGTGCAGGAATAAGTGGGTCGGAAGGCGAGAGCTTCCACTGCTTTTCTTGTAATTAAATTTAATAACGGAGGACGAGAGTGAGGGTTGCGAGGGCAGTCGGCGTACCTCCGATAATGCCTGGGCTGAGCACACCCAGAAGGTGCTCGCTTCCGTCGGAAATAAAGTTGGCACCCTTGAGGAGGAAGAATCCGTAGGTGAACATCAAAAATATGCTTCCGCCGAGTGAGTCGGAGCTGGAGATGTCGGGAAAATAAAATTAAAATTCAAAATACGACAGCGTAGTTAGGTCAGCCCCCACCTCCCTATGCGCCTATTCTGATCAAGCGTGCGTTGAGACACGCTATCTCACTACGACGGCGACGGCGACGGCGGATAGAATTCATGGTTTGGTCCTTCCGAGCCGCGGCGGTTGACATCTATCCCAGAACAATCCGACTGAGCGCGAATATTATAAAATAATTAAAACAAATAATTCGAATATCACCAGTATTGAAAGGACAATCCGACACTGCGTTTGATCCCGAACTCCCACAACAGAGCGGCAAGGAGCGCCTCTTCCTTGCAGTATTATACAAAGCTCAAGAATCACAAAGGAATACGCCAGCGACACATGCTTGCGTATATTAGTGAGTGCCCTGCCGGGTTGGGGTTGGGGTTAGTGAGGTGGGCTGTCGGTCGGTCAGTTGGTGGTGGTACGAGCGAGACATTCCGGTACGCGTAGTACTTACCAGGGCAAGAACCCATAGGACTCCTCGCACGCCATTACGCCGCCGGTGTAGAGAGGGGGTTTCTCACAAGCTCTTATGAAAAGCGCCTGAAGGTAAAACTATGCTCTTAGAAGTGCTGCAGCAGTGACGCTTGTCGACGCCGCGCCGCTGTGTAGCCGCGTTGTCGTTTTGAATATCGTTGAGTGCTGACGGCAGCGACAGGCGATGGTGGTGAGGCGGACGTAGTCGCGACGGTGATGATGCGCTCCTATACATTGACGGATGTCGCTCTACTCAAAATCTCGTATAGTATTTCATCGCGGGCGGATGTAAGTCACGTGCTAAAAATGTGTGTTTACAAAATATCGGATGCGGACACACCGAAACAAGCAGAATGATAAGGAAAAACGCAGGAATTTCCCACCACTAGCAGGAAAGCACACAACAGCATCAGGACAGCCACCCTTCACAGCATCTGGAAGAGAAGAACCCCGAGTGCCATGAAAAAATTATGGACTTCCCAGTTCTCATCTCCGCCATATATTACTGGTTGCATGGACATTGATTATGGTTTGCTTTTGCCCTTGCTGTCCTTCAAATGGGACCACTCCCAAGCCCAATGTAACATTACAGTCTCGCGCAATATATTCCCGCAAAAAAAATAGTACGCTCGTTACCTTTTATAAGTATTTGTGAATAATGAATTGGGTAGATACAACGGTCATTGGACCTCCCAGAGGACGCTACCTGCATGCATGCCGAGGGCACCCCCCGCCCTCGATAAACAACCCCTTACACACACACACACACACACACACACACACACACACACACACACACACACACACACACACACACACACACACACACATCCACACACACACACACACACACATCCACACACACACACACACACACACACACACACGCGCGCGCGCGCGCGCGCACACACACACACACACATCTTTAGACCCCCTATGGCAAGTGCCACAAAAGGGGGTCAAAAGATTTCTTTGGGGTTCAAGGCGGAGTGTGAATCGTGTTGGATGTGGAGGGACGGTCGAAATAAAACAGGCGCAAAGTACAACATATGTGCCACGGTACCTAGCGAATCTTGAGCTGGTTTGCCGCGGGAGTAGTTAGGGGGCTAATCTATGAGGGGAGTGTTGCCGGGGACTCACACCATGGCCCGAGGAGGTTCACGGTATATTATATATCGTGAGAAGGGGCAGGAGTGTTAAAGACTATCGATCCATACGGTGCAAGTATAACCGACATGGAAAAGGACAAAGAGTAAGTGGTGCGACGTAATGGCGAGGCATGTAGAGGGGGGGTCACGTCACTCCCACCCCACCTTCTCCCCCGTTGTTCGACACCGTTGAGGCTGCCCCCGTGCTCCGTTGCCCTCAGCCCCTCCACCCTCCTTCCCCGCCGGGTAACTCAGATCGCCCCACACGCGAACGTCGCCTCCCGGCTCACATGACCGACTACGTCGCCAACCTCGCCTCTTCTCCCATTCTCGGCGTCAAGCCATGCTATGATGATGGAGTCGACCCCGATCCCAACGAGGTCGCTGACCTCTTCCGCTAGCCTCCCTCCCGCCTCTCTCCGTGCATCGTCTATCGGGCCATACATCCACCAAGCTTGCCTTCTTGTCTAAAAAAGAGTGCCCCGAACCGACCACGTTAGCCGAGGCATGCCTCAGCCCCCACGCCCCGCAAGAGTTCGACTCCCTTCAGTCGAACGACACATGGTCCCTTGTTTACCTTCCCCAAATCCGCCGGGTCGTCAACAACATGTGGATTTACAAGGTTAAGACCGATCAGCTCGGCAACGTTTTCTGGTTCAAAGATCGGCTCGTTGCCAAGGGCTGCACTCGACGCGAAGGCATTGACTACAACGTGACTTTCTCTCCATTCATTCGTATGGCCGGTCTCCGCGTCTTCCTCGCCCTCGCAGCCTCCATGGACATTGACCTCTTTCAATTGGACATTGACACGGCCTTGTTGTATACCCCATCAAAGAGGACGTCTACATCAAACAACCTCTTGGATTTATAGATGGCTTGACCAATGTTTGCCATCTCCGGCGCTGTTGTATGGTCTCAAACAACCACCCCCATGAGTTCAACGAGCTATTGCGCGACTAGCTCATCTCACAATGCTGGGAACAATGCAAATCCGACCCCTTCATATATGTCTACCGTCAACATTGGGTGCTTGCCATGCTTGGCGCTTATGTTGACGACCTCCCTCTTGCATGTGACAACACCACTTGGGTAACCCAATTCAAGTCCACGCTCGGCAATCGTTTCAAACCCAAGGATCACGGCGAACTCACCCACATCCTTGGCATGCACATCACCCGTGACCGCCAAGCGCGCGCTCTCTCCATCAACCGGTCGCAATATATGGTTGATATTCTCGACAAACATGGCATGGCGGGCTGCTCCCCTTCCGCCCTTCCGATGGGTCCCAACTTCCTCGCCACCTTGGTTCCGCTCACATGCCATGCCATGGACGTTTATCCAAGCCTCTTTGGCAGCCTCTAATACGCAGCCGCCTACTCCCATCCTGACATCTCCACTACTCTCATCATCTTGGGATCTGCCCAAGCCGACCCCTCCGAATTCTACCTACATGCATTAAAGAAAATCCTCCGCTACCTCAAAGGCACCCTTCAAATGCGCCTCGCGTTGGGGGGAGGGGGGGCGGGGGTCTCACCACTCCGTGCAACTTACTAGCTATGCGGATGCAGATTGGGGCAACGAGACGAAGCAACGTAAATCCAGATCTGGATGCATCTTTGCACTCGACACTTGAGCTATCACCTACCGCATCAAACAACAATCATGCGTGACACATTCAACATGTGAAGCTGAGTACTATTTGGTTGCTTACGCAACCCGCAAGGCCATCCACATCCGCCAAATGCTCGGCGAGAGCCAAGGCGTTCCGATCACCGACACCACCACCATCTGGAAAGACAACAAGACCCCCATCGCGTACTCTCAAAGCGAATTGGTGAGCGATAAAACCAAACACATTGATCTCAAGTACTACTTCGTCAACGACCATGTCGCATAAGGAACAATCCGCCTCAGGTACCTTCCCACACCTAAGATGGTGGCGGACACCCTCACCAAACCACTACATGGTCCAGCGCTCTCCAAACACACAACAACAATAATGGGAGCAGCTGGACCCATGCACCGTCACATCCCTTAGCTACCTTCAAGGGGGGGTTGTAGGTAACTCCGCTAGGTTCAGATATCTCAGTGATGTACTTAGTACGCAGTACGCCAATAGACTAGTTACTGCCTTTCTCTTTACAGAGAGCGCATCGCGTTCATGTCCTCACTCTTTCAGCCACCACCACAAGCCCATGTGCCATGCTCGTGGTCACTGTGACTACTCTTTTTATCTTGCTTCCCTAGCGAACCATGCACCGTGTTCGACAATGTGCGCGCGCGCGCGTGTGTGTGTGTGTGTGTGTGTGTGTGTGTGTGTGTGAGAGAGAGAGAGAGAGAGAGAGAGAGAGAGAGAGACCCGTGCGACAAGGTCGCAAGCCATAAATATTACACGCGGTTGTACCACACACCTTGTATTGTCTAGTCGGCATTCGCCCCCACAGCGCTCGTGTTCTTCCCGGTAACTACCCGGTATCCCGTTTATCCTCCCCTTGGCTGCGACGCAAGCTAGGGGGGCTGCCATATACTCAGGAGCGACCCAACGAGGAACAAAGCCCTTTTTGTCCGTGATATCGTCGTCGCCCTCCTCCTCCTCCTCTTCCTCCTCCTCCCCCCCGACGCGGTTTACAGCCGCTTCCGGGGTAACGGTACCGTTTGCATGCCCGCCGCCTTCTACGGGTGGAAGCGTTGGGTTGCCGTGGGCATAAGGGGCAACGGTGTCGTCGAGGACGAAGTCGGTGGAGGTGAGCAACGATAAGTAGGTCAGTGGGCGCCCGCCGGCGGCGCAGCGGCGGTGGCCCCGGAGGGGGTGCGCTCGCAGGCCATGTGGGCATCCCCTCACCTCCCCGTGGTGGGCGCTGGAAACCCCGTAGCCGTGCAAGGCATGGCACGGTAGGGGGCTAAGAGGGCCGACAGTTCGATCCGCGGGATTAGCGGCTGTCGGGAAAGCCATGTACATAGGGCTTTTGAAAAAACAATTCTGTGTGATACCGGCACCAAGATCTCCCGCTCTGCCCGTCCGATATGTTTTTTCGCAGTCACATACTACTGAGTACAGTCCTACTTCGAGGGAGTAGGGCATGTACCACAGGAGCGTTTGATGGCGAGGAGGGTACGGCCGGATCAGCGGAGGGAAGCGGGTGTTGGAGCTGGTGGTGGCCAACCGGGAAGCAGGGCCAAGAAAGGGCGCTCGCTAGCCGTCGACAAGCCATGTGCCAGTCGAAACTTCCTAGTGGGTGAGGCGAGACATGGCACAACCCGGTGGCCGGTCGCAGGCGGAGGAGCGGCTATGTGAGGCGGCGGCGATCCTTAGGATCAGCCGCCGCCGGAAAGCCATGTACGGATGTTTACATATCCCTCCGTAGGACTACTAATAGACACATATGTACGCTAGACTCCGGGGGAGTCCTTGCCCTCCACCTATAGGTGTTCGCTATAGGTGTTCGCAGCTCAGTCGCGATGCGATGCGATGGGTTCATATACACAATATGTTCCTATCGGGTACCGAGTTTTGGCGGTACTTGGATAAGGCGTACAGCTCCGTTCCGGGAAGTGGCGGTTCTAACCCCCTTCATGCCATTCCGTGTGTACATGGATTAATAGGTTTGGGCCCTCCGCGTTTACTACGGGATTTACTAGGGCACCGGCCGGAGTTTGTCCATAAAGGGGGAGTGTTTACATATCCCTCCGTAGGAGTACTAATGGACACATATGTACGCTAGACTCCGGGGGAGTCCTTGCCCTCCACCTATCTATAGGTGTTCGCTATAGGTGTTCGCAGCTCAGTCGCGATGCGATGCGATGGGTTCATATACACAATATGTTCCTATCGGGTACCGACTTTTGGCGGTACTTAGATAAGGCGTACAGCTCCGTTCCGGGAAGCGGCGATTCTAACCCCCTTCATGCCATTCCGTGTGTACATGGATTAATAACGGAAGGCTTTTTAGAAACTAAACTAATGTCCGTACCCGACGTCGAGCTAGTTGGGGACCAGCATCAGGGTAGGGCGCTCACTAACGAGCCGCCACGCCGACAAGTTACATCTCCCGGGGGGAGGAGTAAGCTCGGGCGGCAAGGAGGCTTGTCGCGACGGAAGGAGCGACAAGATCTGGCGACGTCGACCCGGGTAAATCATGTGCGGAGGGTTTTTGACTAATTTCCGTGCACCCGCGGCCCGACGGATCCGGCTACGGTGACCTGCCCCCCCCCCCCCCCCCTCCTCTTCGACACCCGCTACCCGGATAGACGAGACCCTTGCCGGGGGGGGCGGGTGAGCGCGGAGGCCCCAACTTCAAAAAGGTCTGCTAGGTAGACGCGCTATCAGAGGGGGGAGGGTACGGACGCTAGCCGGACTACCTGACAGATACCCGGGTACTATACAGAGTAAAAACGGGGAAATTAGCGGGGGAAATTCAGGGGCGGAGGCTTGAGCGCCCCTTTTTCTATGTATGTGTGTCTCGGTCCCCCACACCTGCCCTCGAGGTGACGGGGGACCTCGACAAGGAGGACCGTCGCGTCGGTGGACGCGGCAGCGACCTTGGCGGGGCTTACGGGATGCGGCGGCGGGATCGACGAGCGACCACGCGAGGAGGGTTTTTTCGCCAGCCTTTCCCCTCCTATCTTCGGCAAGATCGAAGTCACGCGGGAGCTAAATTAGGCTTGCCCGGCGTCCCTCCCGAACGCCGACCGGCCTCGGCCGGTCGGCACCCCGGTTCGGTGGGAGCGGGCCCAACATCGTGAAGGTCGAGCAGCAGCTTAGTTTTGCATTTCTCGACAAGTGGATATATTTTTAGATCATTTTATCTTGATTACAAAATTATTACGTTGTCACTGCTTAGGCGGGGGGGCTGTGGCAATTGATGCGATTGCTTACAGTTTTTTTTTAACTCCCGAAAAACGTCGACACACAGTGAAGCTAGGTGTGTCGATATGTGTACCTGGTCGAAGAGACCCGGGCTAAACTCGCTTATAAGTCCTAAATGGCTAGGTAGAGAGGCCCGATAGACAGCAGCCGGCCCAATTTTCCGGTATTGTTGTGGACAACTTCGATTTCATTTCAATTGGTTGAACCTCGTCCATGACATAACTCTGGAAAAGTTGAATTTTGTGCCAATCTCTCTCACTTGCGGGAAGCCCTCTTTATCCCACAGTGACTCTATTTTTACACCAAGAAAGTTTGACATCGCAATGATCACACTCAAGAAAATGTAAAACTCTGCCACACTAAAGGGGGGGCAATCAGAGTGGCCAATGCTTGCTACATGGTCGTTCACAACCTCCAAGCAATCTTCCAGGTGACGCATGGGCAGAAAAGCCAAAAACAAGGTTAGCACGTCCGCCGTTCCGAGGGTAGACTGGAGCTTCAAGACGCCGGGCCTGATGGGAGGGTGTCCCCCCTCCGTGCGGAGGCACTTGACTATGTCTTCGGTGCGTGTCCAGTTTGACACCGACTCAGCGGGGGTGGGCTCTAGACCGTACTCCTGAGGCGCGGCGTCATTGTCATGCCCATCCGGGCCGTCCTCCGTGAGCGCACGCTTCAAAAGCTCCGAGTTTTCACGGTCAACGGTTGTGTGAACGCCACCTCGAGGAACTACGCCAATAACAACCAGATCCTTCCTTTTCATGGCGACGTCGGCGGATAATTCAGGGTGCAACGCCCGGAAACTGACCATTGTCCAAGCGCCATTGCGCCCACACACCACCCCGGTGAGCGTGAGAGTCTCTGTGCCCCCCTCTAGGTGCGCCCTACGCCATAGTGTCTTCTCACTTGCAAGTAGGGCGTCGAAAGCCACCTGAACCGGGGTGTTTGTTTCGAGCGGCATGCCGCACGTACGCTAGTCAATTGAGGTGGAGCGGTGGTAATGGTGACAAGTGTGGCGGCGCCATCGGACAACCGCCGACCACCAACTTCTAATGAGCTCTTTGCATACACATTGGCCTTCGTATCCTGTACGGAAATGATCCATTGGCAAATTTTCGCTTCTGTGTGCTTAGAATTCTGAAGCAGTGTACGGGCGTACAGTTAACTGTACGGCCCATAGTTGGATAATTAAAACCCGCCACCACCCCTCTTAAGTCAGCCACTCGACGGCGATAGCCAGCCACCCACACCGACGCACTCGTCTTGTGTGGACATGGTGCACACATGTCCAAGCTGGAGAACGGGGGGGCGCACTATCGGCTGAATACGCATCCACATGTTGCACGCCAGCCGTAGCTTACCTTTTTTATTTTTATATTATCTTAGCGACTCATCCGCCAGCGCAACGCTCCACCTGTCCTGGCCTTGGCCTCGACTTGTGCCCCACACTGGGTGGAGGATACAGAGAAGGTGCTTTGAGACACCCCGGGGCTACAGGCCGAGGGGTCGGCGGGCATCAGGCCGTCTCTCTGCAACCGTTGTTAGGCACGAGTCCGGCTAGCGGTTTTTACCGCTGCCTGTTTTTTATTCAGCTATTTCTTTTTCGCCCTCTGTCGAAATGGCGCCGAAAACTCGCTCTGCCGACTCTCCGTATGTTTCGCCTCCTGATTCCCCTGACCCAGGCTCTCAGCAGAGCAATCTCGATCCCACCAAGGGTATTCTCGCGCTGCTTCTTGAGCAAATGACGCGCCTTGAAGCCTACCTCGACTCGCGGTCGGCCGCCATTGTTGCTCTTCCTGCTGCGGGTGCTAATCCGCACCCCCCTGTCGCTCAGCGCCGCCACGATGCTCAGCTCGAACACTTTCGGGACAGCCACGACGTGCACACTCTCCCATTGCTTGTGAATCCCCAGCCTGGCTACGCCCTACCGCACGCACAGTCGGCCTTCGCTGCTGCTACCGTTGCAGCTCCTGTTGGCGGCCCCGCCGTCGCACAGCGCCGTCCCGATGCGCACCGCGAGCCCTCGCGTCCCGAGCTCATGGTTGAACGCCCTCCACCACCCCCCAATACCCCCCCGCTAAGTCTGCCCTACACCGCGACCCCTCGCGTCACGACCTCACGGTTGAACAACTCCCGCCACTCCCCCCTACCCCCCCGCTGGATATGCCCTTCACCACCCCGGACCTCTCATCCCGGAGGCGCCCTCTCACCGCGTCCCCCCCTCCCGTGACCACCCGCATCCGTACGGCCCGCCGCCTTCCATGGCCGGCCGCTCTCTCTTTCCCGGTGGCCCACCTCCTCCCTTCCATGGACGGCATTCTTCCCCAGCCCAGCGTGGCGACCACACCCCCCGTGGCCGTCGTCGCCCCACCATTGACCCATAGTCATCGGCCGAGCGGCACACGCAACCCCCGACTTCGACCCAGACGTCCACCCCAGTCTCCTGGGCAGCCCTGACTACGCAACCGTCTGCACGCGCCCCGCTGTCTCCACGGTCTTGCGCATCCTTGGATCCGCCCAAGCCTCACCCACGGAGGCACGTTGGCAGGCTCTGCAAAAGGTCCTCCGCTCCCTTCATGGCACCATCGACATGCGCCTGACGTTGGGGGGGGGCCTGGACCACAGCCTCCGACTCACATGCTTTGCCGACGCTGACTGGGCCAACGACAGCAGCACCCGCAAGTCTTGCTCCGGCTATCTCTTCACCCTCGGACGCGGGCCAATCAGTTACAAGATCAAACAACATACTTGTGTGGCTCCATCCACGTGTGAAGCCGAGTACTACTCTGTGGCTGACATGCTCACCAAACTCCTCCCATGACCTGCACTGGCAAGACACCGAAGTGCGATCCTTGGAGGACAAGACCCAATGCAACGCTTCATCCCGTAGCTACATGCATGGGGAGTGTTGTAAGTAATACCGCATACGTATTAGTTGCAGATAGCTACTGTAAGCTACTCTAGATATGATTAGTACATGTCTAGTTCGGACATACCGATAAATTGCTTGACTCGGTACAAAGCTGTCGCTAGGCTACAGCTCTCACACTTCTGTTGTCCCGACACCACGCCTGTAGGCTGGTTGTCGCCGTAAGTGTTCCGTTTGCGGGACTGTGACTGTAACTACGTTTGCGTAAGTTATCTTCCACACTAACTATGTTTGCATGTTTCAATAGGTTGCGCAAGCTGCCTTGGAGGAAGTACGGAACGATGAGGCATTCCATCTAAGATGCGCCTGAATCTCTAGAACACATCATGGTTGAATTCCCACGTTGGGAGTGCCACCGTCGTAATTTTGGGACACTAACCGCAGAGTTTAATGGTTTTGTACGTTAGTTCGCTACCTTCCCTGAAGATATAAATGCCTTAATTTTAGGCGGTGTGCCCCCTTCCCTTCATGGCGCCATTCATTTTACAAGAAATGGGAGGTTTTCTAGTTATGGCGCCAAGCCCTCCCTCATATTGCTTTCTTTGTAGTTCAAGTATCGCACTCCCGAAATGCTTTGCTCCATGAGATGGGCATTGCTCCCTCTCGCATTACTCGAATGGGCCCGCTCCCGGACGGGTAGGGTGGACCTTTCTTGGCCATTACCGAGAATGCATTCATATTTGTTTGCATGTTATTGGAAGGTTTTAGTTGGTGAAAATCCAACAATGGCCTCGTGTGGGGTTAGCGTAGTACGGTACGGTTATCGTACAATGGTACGTAATGCACTCACATGAGCGTCGCCTACCCGTGAGCATGATCGATGATGAGTTTTAATGTTTGTTTTGAACTTCTGCTCTTAGTCGTTCTTGCAAAATGCCGCTTGTAGAAGGTGTCGGTGCGGGTTTACCTCATAGTCCCATATTCCGGAGGCGCAAAAAGAAAATAAGATTAAAAGTACATGCCGGTCGAATGTACGGGCCCCACAAACACTCGCTGCATCCTTTACGTCCGCATCGTTTCCGGCATAATTCCGCATAATTGTGGCCTCGTGCTCAATTATGCTTAGCATAATTTCGTACTTCATCAAGCATAATTCCGCACTTACGGCATAATCATTTCCGTTATGGTAGATGGACCTCCAATTTCACTTATGCCCAACCCTGGTACATATCCCGAGGAGGCAAAAAAATGCCGAATGAATGAAATTGATAATTGACAGGTGGAGGGTGGTGCAATTGCGGTTGCTTGCTGCCTCCCTGCTCCGAGGGCTTAGGCGTCCGCGCTTGTTTTCTTTTCTTCTATGCATGTGGACTCCACTTCTTTCTTTGTGACTAATGTCTAGTAAATTTTCGAATTGATGAAATATCTCGAAGTGTGTCATCTGCGGGTATTTGACGATTTGATGACACAAATGTTTGCGATGCCTTGAAGGAGGGTGGTGCACCTGCGGTTGCATGCCTCCCTGCTCCGAGGGCTTATGTGCATGTTAGGCGTAATTTATGTGCATGTTTTCTTTTCCTCTTTGCATGTGGATTCCACTACGTTTTTTGTAATTAAATGCTTTTCATCCGATGACACAAATCACATCGGCACATATGTTAGGGTACGTGTACCATTACAATACATTAATTGATTGTATTCGGAATATTCTTATATTGGTAAAATATTGGGGTTTACGGTTAGTTAACGTGCCGTGTTGAGTCCGCCGAAGGCAACGCGTGGAGACAAAGCGTCACAAGCGCAATAAACTGTCCGCGGCGGACGCCCACCTGCTTTACCACTAAAGCAGCTCCTCTAGCTATTAGCACCCACCTTCTGCCTTTACGCTCGCCCAATCCGCGCGCGTAACATGCATCGTAGCTCTCGTAGCTGCGCAAGGTGACAACTTACACACGACCGTATCTAACACAACCGAGACTCTTAGCCGTGCTCTAACACGATGGCTATATATAGACAATTCGTAGACGAAATTCGCGACCCGCCGAAACTTGTTACATCGTTAGAATTCAAACAACATGAGCAATGCTTACTCGCCAACGCCGCAGCATGAGAAGAGCGTCTGAATGGCCACTTTCAGCAAGCCTTTATTGAACTAACGGCCACGTTTAGCTCGACCATCATCACTCACCTAGCATCACCAAAACAAGGCAACACACAACTAGCTAGTCCCGTCGGCGTAGACGACATGCCGAAGGGTGGAATTACAGAACACGACGCCCGCAGCGCATAACTGCCGACCGAGCGACCCTCGATCAACCCTACCGTGGGACCCATGCCCCCAGCCCCAGCGACAACGGTAACCCCAGCAGCACTGCCAGATGAGGACTACCACATCGACACAGAGCTTTGGAGACCCTACATTACCCATGGCCTCGAGCTACCCCCCGACATCTCGACGGCACGCAAATCTGGAAGCTTATATGTGACACGTGTCGCCACATGTCCACCCGCCGGCACAACGCCGCGCTCGAAGAATACCGCGCAACGGCATGTCACCCCGCCTACGCCGCCTGCGCTAACACGGCGAGCATATCAGCTCTCGAAGACATTCAAAATTACCCCAAGGACTCACGAGAATTCAAGGCAGCGATCGTCACCATGCGTCAAAGCACCCACACCCACAGCGCGCTCGAGGAGGCCGCCCGTGTGCGGATATCCCACACCCGACTCACCAAGGGCGGAGGGGAGACGACCGATTCGGACCGCGTTTTCACGGAACTCGCCTACGAGCGTTTCCTCAAACCGCAACCGGACGTTGCCTCCTCCGAGTACGACAACCTACACCGCGCTTCCATCGATAAAACGCTCGAGTGCTCCCTACTCGCTAGCGCGAAAGCTGCCGCTGGAGCTACTTTCGCGTTCAAGACACCAGACCGACCTGCCCCCGACCGTCCTGCCCCTAACCCAACCTTAGACCCCAACCCAAGCCCAAGCCGCCACCGAGAGACAACGCAGACACCAAAGATCCGAAGCCCAAGAACCCCGACAAGAACGCATGATGGTGTGACCCACCGCGCCACGTCATGCAACGAAAAATCGAACTTTATGCGTCACCGCGTGCGGAACAGAGCGTCCGAGTGGAAACGATTAGGGGCGAGCGAACAAGCTCTATGCTGGATTCGTCGAGGGGTTCGCATACCTTTTTATCGGCGGCAAGTGGCCCCCGCCATTCAACAGCGGCACCTCCATGCTCGACGCAACTCAACAACAACTCGACTTCATGGACTCCGAGCTTCCACGATTCTTGCACTCAGACGCATGGGAACCATGACAGTGCAACATATGGGTTTCCAGAATGTTTTAGTCCCGAAACCGCGGGCGAGAACAAATGGCGACTCATTATCGACCTACACCCCATGAACAAGTACTACAAGGAGCACAAACTCATTTACGAGACACTCAAGCACCTCAAGAACCTGACGCGCACCGGCGACTGGATGGTCTCTTTCGACCTCACAGACGGCTACTACACACTAGGCATACAAAAAGAAGACACATACTTCTTTACGGTGAATTATCGCGGCAAGCTGGACCGTCTAGCCGGCCTCCCGATGGGTTGGAAGTGCAACAACAACTATTTTTGACGGCTTACCGATGTTGTCATCCGACACCTTCGCGTGCCACTGCCCAACCCGACCGGACACCCCCCCCGCACGTCTACGAACCTGCAACCCACGCGATCAAGACCCTCCTGGCGCTATCTGCGCAACGCACGTTGGGGAGGCGCCAAATAACTCCCGTACATGGACGACATCTTAATTTTTGCCGAAACTAGAGGCGCAACGCTACATCTCCGCGACCGCGTCGCAGCCCTACTCGACCCCCTCGGCTTATGACGCAACCCCAAGCAAGGCCACTGGGCACCCACACAAATCTGCGAGCACCTCGGCCTCCAAATCGACACTACAACCTCTACCTTCCCAGCCCCTCCTTCGCAGCTACACGCCATCGCTACCCTCTCCCGGACCCTATTGCAGCGCTCAACGCGAGACGCCCGGTGGCTACCCGCCCGACAACTCGAGGTTCTCGCCGGAAAAGCACAATACCTCTACCTCGCCATCCCGGCGGCCCGTTTCTACCTCCACGAACTCCGCAACGTCCTTGCTACTCGCACATGATGTGGGGGACGGGTCAAACTCACATATCATTTGAAACGAGAAATTGAAATTGAAATTGTTTACAACACTATCGGTAAAAACCGGCTGCTGTCTCTTGGGCCCCCCTTGTGCTACGCCTAACTGGACCTATAAGCAGGAGTAGACCGTGAACCACTAATCCCAACCTCTCCAATAGCAGTGACGATACCGTCTAAAACATACCCGTATCCAGGTATTTACTATTTTCTGATCTATACGTGTTTTTTGGGGATACAGTATGAAATATAAAATGTCGCTAGTCTCCACGATACGCGGCATGCTCCAGCCGCTGCGGGGTCGCTGATCAGCAAGGCTGTCCAGCTTGAGCTAGTCGAGGCGAACCTGCCTGACCTCGGCTCTTGTGCGACTCCGGTCGTGCCGGAGCTAGGGGGGAAAGGCAGGTAAAAAATCTCCCTCGCATAGGTCGTCGTCGGCCCCGCCTCGATCCGTGCTCAACCCCGCCCGAGGTAATAGCTGCTCCTCCCGATGCACGACCGGACTGGCCGAGCGGGAGATCCATGTGCCGGTGTACGGATATTATGTTTTTCCAAAACCCTCCGTAAAGGGCTTCCCTACAACTGCTGATCCTGCGGATCGCAGCTGTCGGTACCTCGTTCAGCCCCCGTCCGGCTATGGGGTTACCAGCGCCCACCGCGTGGAGGTAGAGGTAGGTGCCGACGGGCCTGCGAGCGCACCCCTCTCCGGGCCCCGCCGCTGCGCCGCCGGCGGGCGCCAGCTGAAACGAGATCTTTAGTGGTGGACGCAAGTTCCCTCCGCCAACAACGGCCGCTCCATCTTCCCCCCAATCGAGACCGCCCACCTACACTGCGACAGCTCATGTTACGGCAAGGGCGCAATACTCAACGAGCAACTGGAAGCACGGGGTTTCATGCACGCGGTATACCAACAGCAACACATCACCTAGAAAATAGTTGAAGGCCGTGCGACTCGCAGTCCTTTCGTTACGGCCGCTACTCCGCAGACGAAAAGTATTCGTGCACGGTGACAATCAAGCAATGGTGGCTATGCTCAGCCACCTCACGTCATGTTCGACAACCATGAGGGACGAACTTCGCAAAATATGGGAGCTCATCGACACCAACAATATCAGCATTTGCGCGCGCTATATTCGATCCGCGGCCAACGTTTAGGCCGACAGACTCAACCGCGAAACACACAGGGAAGACTAGCAGCTCAGCACCCGCATAATAACTTACCTGGACTCACTGTGGGCCCCCCACTCCATCGACAGATTTGCCACGCAGGGCAACAAGCAGCTGCCTCGCTACAATACCCGATGGCGAGACCCGTCCGCCGAAGCAGTGGACTGCCTACATCGGCCCGGCAGACTTTAGACGTCGGAAACCAACTGGTGCACCCCCCCGTGGACGCTCTTGCCCGACTTGGCTCGTCCAAAAGTTACGCCAATAAGGCGCCGAGGCGACAGTCATCGCACCGTACTGGCTCGCCAAGCAGTGGTACCAACTATTGAGCGACCTTTCCGACTAAACAAAACATGTACCCCCCTCCCGAGATTTGTTCTTTCCGGGCAAGCGCGGAGTGTACGAGGGCGTCAGACCGCCCGGGTGGGACGTCACGGCCTTCCACGTACCACACCGGCTTGGCTCTACCGATGACGAGGAACACTCATCCCAGCTCCGACCGGCCGGACGTCCGCGCCCAAACCCAGACACGTCCGGACATCCGCGGACAACGACCACCCCGCCGCACAAGTGAAATACCGACTCATCGAACCTTCGGAACATGTTCGGAACATGAAGCGGCGGACGCCCATTTGCTTTACCTATACAGCAACTCCTATAGCTGGTGGCAGCCACCTTCTGCCTTTTCGCTCGCCCAATCGGCTCGCGCAACCCACCCACCCTTCCCTGATCAAGAGCAGAATAGAAATAACACCTCTGTTAGTGCTTGTTTATCCAAAATGTAAGCAATCTGTTATCTTTGGCATAATCTGACTCCCCGTCGCTAGTAAATCGTCGGATGAAAACGCGAAATTACACAGAGCCTGGCTGGATTACGCAGGGCGGTGTTCCGGCTCCGACCGTCCGACGATAGTTGTACGGGTACATGTACCGCCCTTGTCGTCGCCAATATATTAAAGCGTACAGGTGCAATAGGCGCCTTTCGCAAACGTAGGACGAGACGTAGGACGGGATGAAACGCTAACCTGTACAAAAACGTACAGAAGCAATTTCGGCCTACGTACTTCTACTTTCCCATCCGTACCATTCCGTCCTACGCCTCAGTCGCAGGACAGGATGAAATCGGCCAAAATCGGCTATCTGGTCCTACGGGCGTAGGACAGAAACTAGTACATTAAGTCTTAACTTCCTGAGCCTTCCGTTAGAACCTCCGCCCGCAAGATGCTCGCTCGAGTCTCTTGTTAGAGTTCATCTCGCGTGCTGTCACTTGGGTGCCGAAAACCAAAGCTAGCACAATGGCAAACTCGCCTAATTTTGGGATGTTCGGCAAGCTTGGGAACGCAATGAGGCGTCTTTCAGGCGGTGGACGCAGCTTGGAGTTAGAAAGTGAAGAGCGAAGCGAGAGCAATGGCGGGGGTAGAGAGACCACCACCCCGAACAGCAACCCCCGAGCCTCCCCTGCGAGCATCGTGAGTGACTCCAGCAACCCCCCGACCCCGAAGTCTCATGATACCGTAGATGTGGCGGAGTTAGAAGGAGTAGAGGGTGTCGGCGGGGCAACCCGGGCACTAACATGCGCACGCCAGGCGGCGGCGAATCCGCCTAACGGGGAAGCGCCTGATTCCGTCGATGTTGTCGGTTTAGACGTAAAACTGGTGCAGACCGTGCCTGTCCCGCGCGATTCCCTTGTAACCACATACCATACGATCATAGACGAGGAAAGTGGTGTGGCTTCGGCTTATTTGGGCGATTCACGCTTTAGTAACATTATGTGGTGCCCAAAGCGTCTTCCCCTGGCGTCGTTGCCTCGCGTCGATCGGGCTGTTATCGAGACCTTGGATGCAAACTGGCCTGACGCCTCGAGTGGATGGGTGTTGGACGGAGTGGACTATAAGACGAAGCTGGCGTGGTTTAACGCTGTGAAAGACCGCGTAATGACAAGTATTCC
>JAPMLY010000950.1:135000-144987 GCA_026401115.1 Tetraselmis chui
AGGTGACCAGAAGGGGGGTGTGTTTCCCGGAGGGGGGCAGAAGGGGGGCATTTTCCCGGACAATAACATCGTTAACAGCGAGCTAAACACATCTGCGTTAATCTACAACGAACTCAGAGGTACTTAACCCCTCCCACCCCTCTTCTCACTAACGCACGCCTCACACCTGTGCCATCCCTGTTGTTCTAGGTCGATGATTGGCTTGTACGATGTTCGGGTAATATTGGCACTCACGCTGCAAGTCTGCAACTGGTGTCGTTGCAGGTGACGAGAGCCGGATACGGAATGGCATTATGGGGCGACTGGCGAGTACGGGCTCATTAAAGAAAGTGGAGGAGCTGCGGATGACGGTGGATGCCATTGTGAGCAATATACTCGTTGGCGACCGAAACACGGTGTTTAATCTCATCGGGAGTCTTGTCGCCAATGTTGCAAACATTCACAACGCCACGGTCGAGCTCGAGACCTTCGCTATCAATGACATCATGGGCGACGACAACGTAGTCGGGAACCTCGGATTTTACAATCTTGTGGGCGTGAACGGGGGTAACAACGTGCTACGTGACTTATTCGTGGATATCTCATCCATCGGCTATAACAAGATCGGTGGCGAGGATGACAGCGGGTCTGTCGTCGAGGGGGAGGGCAATACGCTCGGGAATGTTCAGGGAATCCAGGCTCTGCTCGGTAACGTTGCCCGTTCAGGGCCGGACACACCCATCACCGACCTCTTATCCAATGCAGACGCTGTGCGGAACGTGACGTTACTTATCGACGCCATTCTGCTGAATGAAGTCGTATCTGGCAGTGACAACTGGCTTGGCAACTTCATGAAGTAAGGACGTGCGCGGGCGAGCCGCCTGTCTTTGTATTGATTTTTGGCTTCCTTTTTAAGTTTTTTGGCCTGCGACATATATATATATGTTTGAATCGTGTATTCCGCCCCCTAACTAACCATATGTTGTCGCAATTGTCACAGGATCGCGGCCTTAAACGGCCTGTCTGCCGAGGACGCGAAGGTAGGGATTCAGACCACACTGGTTAACCAGGTACGGGGAGCGGGTATCGACGGCGCTGGCAACCTCAACTCTCTCGCCAATGTGGTCGACATCGCACTCGGGCTGTGCGACGGCCGCCGCTGCGGTTCCCTCAAAGACTTCGAGGCGTATGTCGAGACGATCCTCCTGAACGACGTGACGGGTAATGACAATGTCATCCTGAATCTGGTGGATATCGCGGCCGCAACGCAAGACGGCTGTGAACCCGGCGCGCTCAACGCGCTGCGCTGTCGTCTATTTCCGCCCAGTCTCGCGTTTATTTCCAAAAACGCGCTGAAGGACGTCGTGATGGATGTTGAGGCGATCGTTGTGAACACCATCGGCGACCTGATGGACGGCAACTCGGACACCAACTCGCTAATCAATAGTATCAAGATGGACCTACTCACTAACGTGAAGGCGGAGGAGGTAAAGCTTGCGGTTAGCGCCATCGTGGCCAACAAAATTCAAGGCGACCTCAACACCATCGACAACGCCATCGACATCAAGGTCGGAAACGGAGCCACACAATTTCAGCGCCCCGTGCGCTTCATAGGCCGCCAGAACGGCCAGCCCTGATCCGTGTTAAACAGCGAAGTAGTTTTTCCCTATTAGATAGGCCGTGACGCTGTATCTTAGCACAGTGCCCAGTGCGCCCTGGCTTAAGTTGCCGCTACACCAGACTGCGTCCGCTTGTTCATCGAAGCGGCCGCTTTTCCTCGTAACGATTTTTCATGCTCTACATTGACAGATTGAGTGGATCCTATGACTTCCACATGCATTAGTTTGGAGTACGCGTGAATACCGAGGTCATTCCACGACAGGGAAGAATAGGATGATGTTTTGAGTTGTGCCCCGGTTAACCACACTACTACCCTACTTATCACACGCGACTGAATGCAATGCAATTGATATGCTACTGCTAGTTTTGTTTCGAATGCTGCATTGCCGTATGGGTGCCCCAGTTTTCCGTAATATTGAAATAAATGTCAATGCATCCCCGCGTGTTATCGGTAAATATTATGTGAATGTCCGGCAATCCTTATGGATGTTGCTGATAGCCTCTGCATTGTTGGGACTCTCAAATGTCTTCTGACACATAGCGCAACAAACAACGGTCAAGGGAGCATACTTGCGCTCCATATCCCTGGAAAATTTGCCGATACTCAGTTTCTAGTACACAATGTACCGGACCTTCGTCAATTGTGCATCTTACTAAAGGTGCTAACGTTGAATGTGGCTATAAGTGATAGCAAGAAATGCTTACCCCCACTGGTTGACTGGACATAAGAAATAGGAAAGATGTCGTCGTGGAGTGCTGCATGATATCAAGGGTGACGGTTGGTTGTGTGACGCTATGAGAGTGGAATTGATAGATGGTGATCTCATGAGCGAGTTGCAAATAGATGGTGTTGTTATTTATCACCGAAGTGACGCTTACATACATTTATATTGACAAGGGATGCTCCAACGTAAGAAGGGCAAAGACCCAAACGACGATGCAATACTATGCATAAAGAGTGCTATTACGATTTAGGCGCCCGACGGCGGCCCCGGAGGGGTTCGCTCCAAGGCCCGTCGCACTCACCCCCACTGCCTTATCTTCGTGGTGGGCTTTGGTAACCCTATTGCCGTAACAAGCATGGCACCGTAGGGGGCTAGTCGGGTTGGCCATACGCGCGATCGGCAGCTGTCGGGAAAGTCATGTACGGAGGGCTTTAATTTTCATTTCTTTTTATTACCAACGCCATGATGACATTTTATCAAGACCAGATATCCCTTAGACATTATCACATTGGGTGGACGGGACTAGTATCTTAGGCGGAAAATGTGGAGGTGAGGAGGGTACGACCGGATCAATGGTAGTTGATTGAGGGTGTAGGAGCTCGCGGCGGGCATCACGGAAGGAGCGCCATAGAAGGGCACTCGTTGGCCGTTGATCAACCGTGTGAATGTCAAGCCTCCCCGGGGGGCGAGCCACGACGCGAAGCATGAATAAGGAGGACCGTCGCAGCTGGAAAAGCGACTCGGTCGGGCGGAGGCGATTCCCATGACTGGCCGCCGCCGGAAAAAACCTTTACGGAGGGTATTTAGGTATAAATAATGTCACTGCACGGCGCAGGGATTCTCGTTCGGCCCTACCCGCGGATCTCCCTTGCTTATTAGTAGAGAAACGCAACCAAGGGCACGAGAATGGTGACCATCTTGCTTCTTCCTTTTCAAAGATAGTCAACATATTTCACGCGAACCCTAATATGTGCCGCAAGCAAAAAATGTGATGAAGATTGTCATGGCTAGGTCCATAATTGATGTTATGCGTGTATGAAACGAAATTCTTTACACCAAGTACCGGTTTTCCGGCTTCCGTCTCATGGCTTCCCTACAACAATTACCCATGTCGTAGGGGATTGGGTTAGGCCACGGGTCTTCTTATCCATCGTCTCCGTTTTTTGGCGGTGGTAGGAGTATCGCTAAGACTGAAAAACAAGAAAAACAAGTCGAAGCCTCTTGTCTGCAAATAAATGTCGAGACTTAACATTCACGATTGCGGCCCGTAGTCCGCTACCGCAGCTTAGAGGCGCCGCCCTTCCGAAGCTGGCCATTAGCAGCCAAGGGAACTACATGTAAGCATGATCTAGCTCTCGTGTGATTCCGGTTGTGTTGGAGAGAGGGTGGGAAAGACTTTTTGAAAGCCCTCATCGCACGCTATCTCGTTGATTATGCCGCCGGCTCGATTACCCCGTAATCGTCGTTCCTCCCGGCGCGACGTTCCTCCTTGCCCAAGTCCCCCGTCACCTCGGGGACATGTGTGTGTGTGTGTGTGTGGGGGGGGGGGGGTAGACTAACGTGCATAAAAAGCTAGCGCTCCTGCCTCCGCACCGTTGTATAGTTTTTCCGAGTCCCCCCCCGCCTCGCCATTGTACATGTCTAGTACCCGTGTACATGCGTTGCTTTGCCGCTGTCCGTATCCTCCTTCCCCTCCTCTCGCGCGTCCATAACAATAGTATGGTTCGGTATGCGTGCCCCTAGGACGAACCGGGTACGCACCCTCCGACGGCGCCGTATAGGACATGCACCTGAGACGTTGCTGGATATCAAAGGGGACTAATGGACACGGACATCATGACTAGATCCGGCAGGACACGGGGTATGGACGTTTTCCAAAACCGTACCGGGTTTGCCATCAGCGGCTGATCCGAGGATTGCATTTGTTTCACCACCATGCTCCTTCGATTCAACTCTCCGCAATCATGGGCTGCCGAATGTGAGCTTCGACACGGTGGTAAGCACATCAAAAGCAACAATGATAGTAGTGCGTAAGTACCGAGCGCCATGCCTTGGCGATGCTTACCGACAGTCCACCGCCAACTCCAATGTTTATCTCCCTACCTCTTGCCGCAAACATATCTACCCGTACCCACATCGCCACCTCAGAATCTACAGATATTGGCCCCGCCCCCATAGCAAGAGAGTATTTGAGGGGTTGGAGCAAATCACATTGAACAAAATATCGGACGGGTTGAGCTGGGGATCTTGGCGCTCAGCGGTACATATATAAGCTTGAAAACCCCTCCGTACAATAGCAACCATTCCCGAAACATTTTGCTAATCGCGCGGATCGCAACTATCGGCTTATCCTGCCTAACCCCTTGCCGTGCCTAGCATGGCACGGCCACATGGGTACCAACGCTCACCACGAGGAGGTGAGGGTGAGTAATGCCGACGGACATGTGAGCACACCCCCTCCGGGGCCGCAACCGGTGCGCCGCTGGCGGGTGCCAAACTTTTGTTACTACGGCGCCGGCGCCGGCGACCCCGGGGGGCGGTGCGCACGCAGGCCCGTCGGCAACATCCTCACCTCCACATGGTGGCGCTAGTAATCCCGTAGTCGTGACGGGGTTGATACGGTAGGGGGCTGAGAGAAGTACCAATAGCTTTCGTTTCATCATTTGCGTCGTCGGAAGCGGGCTATTAGCGACGATGAAAATCCCTCGCAAGGTGCAGCGGGAACGTCTCCGCACGGCAATAGTGTTTCACTCGCCCGGTGCGTTGATGCCGCGGCTCAACTCCGCATTCGCCTCGTGGCGGGTTGGCGGCGCTCGGTACTACTCCGCAAGCATGCCGCAACCGACAAAAGCGACGCTGTCAGTATAGCGATTAAGGGTTTTTAGGGCTTATGGCCTATTGGGCTGCGACGGTTGCGCTTCCCGGTGACTGAATATTAGGCATGGTGCCTTCACTGAGTCTCGAGGACAGGATTCGACGTGGTCGCTTGGCATGTAGTAGTTGCTGCCCCGCCACCACAAAGGAATGACGGAACGATACCGACATTGTGCGTGTGAACGATTGTTAAATTGAACGGGCTCAGCAAGCGCTACTTGCAACTTTCGGGAAATAATGATTTTGTTACTCATGCGGCACTCGTACGCCAAGGGCACATCGCAAACACGCGTAAAATTTCGTCACCACGGCGCGAGAGGTCATCCCATAGGGAGGTGCATATGCATACCCGCCGGCAACATCCCCACCTCCATGTCGTGGCGCTGGCAACCCCATGCCCGTGCCATGTTTGACACGGTAAAGGGCTGAGAGGGGTGTTGGCATCTGCAATCCGTGCGATCAACAAATGGCGAGAAGCCTTGTACGGGGGGCGTATTAAAAAAGCCACTTAACAAACCGGCGTCAAGATCTCCCCCTCGGCCCGTCCGATGGTTTTTTCGTGATGAATTACCCTCAAATGTTCATGTCCTTAGTCGATGAGGAGGTTGGGACATCAACTGTGGACAATTTTATTGGCTAGGAGGATACGGTTGGATTAACGGCGGGAGCGAAGGAGACGTTGAAACTAACACGACGAGTGCACTTGTCTGGTTGGCTAAGTGACGTCCTCGGGCAGCTAACTTAGGTGGAGTGTCGGGGTGTTTTAAAGCGCACTTTATATTGGCGGTAACGCCGACTAAAGGGATGAAGTACTAGTTGTTATGAAATCTTGCCTTCCGCGGGATGAGAGTCGTAGATCGCAGCTCGCCGAAAAAGTTGTCGCGTGTGAGTGACTTGAGGCGGGGGCCCATAACATGCTGAACCGTGCAGACACGTGCAATGTGGAAGGTAACTAACGCACACGTAGTCATAGTCACAGTCACACAAAACGAAAGTCACAGAGACAACCGGCATGAGGCTTGCTGTCGGGGCAACGGAAATGAAGAGATGTAGCCTAGCGACAGCTTTGTATCGAAACACACAATGTACAGTTGTGTCTGGTCTAGACATGTACCAAGCATATCAAGAATAGCTTACAATAGATATCTGCAACTAATAATTAGTAAGTATAACTAACAACAGTGACCGCGGCCGGGCATCGCCATACATTATAGCCATGTATAACGGGCGATTTACTTGTGATATTCGAGGAGTTTCAGAAAGCTCTGTGATTATAGTAGCACAACCTCCACACTAGTCAAGAGCATGCGCTAATGTAATTGATGGCTGCGAGTCCCATATCCCTCCCATAAGCCTTTATTACGCTGCGTCTTGCACTGCAGCCGGTTGCGGTGGCAAGTGGCCACATCGGCTAAGTTCACCCCGGGTTCTTTGACCCGCAGGTTGAATTTGATGCGTCCTTGACGATGCCATCGAATAGCCCTTACAATAGCGATTAGGCAATTGCATGCTATAACTGAATGTTCGAGGTCTTTGGGCCGCTCACAACGGCGTGTTGGTGCTACATACGGGGCGTTGCCATTGTCAAATCCGTCGACGAATGTATCCCCGGTCGCCTCGTTCATCGTAGTACACGCAGCTGTAATTTGAAATTTGAAATTGTTTACAACATTACCAGTAAAAACCGGCTGTCGTCTCTGGGCCCCCCCTTTTGCTATGCCATACAGGACTTAGAAGCGTGAGGTAGACCGTTAACCACTAATCCCAACCTCGAAAAAAAAACGTATCCTACCGTCACTAAAGACAGTAAAAAGATCCAAAGTACTACTAAAGTACTACTGAACCACGAAACGGGGATGGGTCGGTAGCTCGGATGAGCAACACCGATCGTCTTCGCTCTGGGCCTGGCCTCCCGTCGAGCGCAAGACTGGTGGACAGGGCCGCCGGACGGCGTGCACCATTCACCTCTCCCCACCCGAGCCTAGCTCACAATGGTCAGTGGATCCGTAGCGACACCAGACGGTACACACTCAAAGGCGCAGCTTCCCGGGATTTGAATTTCATCCCCCCGACAGCTATCGCGCCATCCACTTCGAAAACCACACATGTACCCGTCAAAGTACTACGAAAGAACAATAACAACCATCGCTTACAAAAAGATCCCCCCCAGAGGAGCGGCGCGCCACACCGCGCCCCTCCGAGCGTCCGGACGTTCCCGTCCGCCGCCAACATCCAACAAACCCAGGTCCCACCGGGCCTGGTCGCGTGCAGCCAACACGTGAACGACTCTCAAACACCTACCAGAAAAGCCACACTCAACTCCACTACCTATCTCCACCACTCGAAATCCTGCTCGAACGCCATGTCTTCGACCCCTACCCTCCCCCCCACTCACAGACAGATGCTCATGCCATTGCGGGATCGGCGCGTGAATACGCCCGCCGCGGACCCCTACAAACCCCGGAGCTATCCAGCGGGACATCCGCTCTCTCTACTCAACCAGGTGTCCCAGCCACCCCCATCTGCCCAAGACCTGGACCCGGCATTGGAACCCTCACCAGCCAGAGGACTCCCGACGCCTCTGGTCCTTGCCGCCCCCAGGTCAACCACTGACCTGGGACGGGCCGCTGACTCACCAACCCACACAGACGACATGTACCGGTGCGATAGTCCCGCTCCGTCCCACAGTAAGGACCAGTCTAACACCCCCCATCCCCTCCCAATAGCCCATGCTGATACTCTCGTTAAGCGCGCACTTAAACCGATACCTTTTCCTCACCTTAGTGCGTCCCAACCACTGTGCTGTAAAGTTCGACCAATAATGCAACATCATGTACCTCGAAAATCATCTTCTTTAATCAGAGAAAAAAATAAAATATATTTTACAGGCCTGATCCCTGCCCCTGCACAAGCCACTGCCCTGATCTGTACTCACCGACGCCCCCCCCCCCTCTCATGTTACCCACCTACCCCGCACCTACACTAGTCCACTCGCAGCTGCTCAAGTTGCCTGGCCTGTCGCGCCGGCCCTTGCCCTACACGCTCCCTCTCGCCCGAACTCGCCGCTCGCCGACCGTCACCCCCCGTCCCACAATACGGCCATGTATGGCACCCAGCAACCCCTCCCGTTAGCCTGCACTGATACACTGGTTATCAGCGCACCTAAATCGAAACCCTCTTCCCACCGTAGTGCTTCTCAGCCAAAGAGCTGCACAGTTCGATCAATAATGCATCAACCTGTAACTCGCAATAGGTCGTTTTCTTTCGAAAATCTTTTTACAGGCCTGATTCTTAAAAGTGCACTAACCACCGCCCTGATCAGTCACCCCCGTCACCCCTCTCCCTGCTGCCCTCCCCCTGCTCCCTCGCTCTATCCCTCACTCGCTCCAGTCGTCGCTCCTCTCCGCTTCATCCTTTTCTTTTTTACCTTTCTTCCCTTTTTTACTTTTACCGCGATAACACGCCTAACTCAACAGACACTCGCGCTTACCTGCGATTACCACACTGTAGAACCTAGTGCACTCGTTCTCCCTCCCCCCTTTTACACGCCCCATGCTCTGCCCTACTCGCCCGTCGCTGTGATAATGGCGGTGCTTCCCCTGCAGAGTTTAGCCCACCCGACCTGCTCTACCCGAATAATTAACCGATCAACCACCCCCCCGCGCACCCCCCTGCCCCGGAAATATCGCCCCTCCCTTACAGAATCAGTCTGGCAGTCCCGAACCCGTAACAATCCCAGCGATACACGTACTCCCTCGCCCCTACAGTCCCCACTTCCTTTAGGCCTGCTCCGAGGCTTCTCTCGGAAGCCCCGAAGCACTTTTGATATGATATCGACAGCCCCCCCTGTCACAGTTCCCCACTATCGCCCTCCTTCTAATACCTACCACACCTTGATTACAGTTTTTCAATTCCCCCTCCCCTACCCTCTCATCCTATCCCCGCCATCCCTACACTTACCACCCTCTCTTAAGCTCCAGAAGACCACCCGTTCCAAGGAGCTTCTACTCGCCGAAATGCGCATGACGTCGACGAACGGACCCTCCGGAGCCTCACACCCTCGCCCTCCACAAGCCTCGGCCGGCAAGGCCGCTTATCATCATTAGTTCCCCACATGACGGGCCTCAAGGCCCAGAGGTTAGACCCCACAACCAACCCCCCACCCCCCAGCTAGACATCCGACGACACACTACTGCCTCCATGCTTCCGCCAACTCTCCCGGCCCACTTTACTCCACGCACATGTTGCACCGTCCTACATAACTACCTCTTCGACCTAAACCTTGAATACGGCCTCCCTACACCCATCGGCTGCCTCGATTCCTCTGCGGTGCTATCCTTCCAATGGGGTCGTTACCAGGACCTCTCCAACCTCTACTGCCTTGCTACGACGTTATCCAAACTCCACTCCACTCCCACCGCCTCGTACACAATTATCACCAACAACGAAGTCGACAACCACCACAACAACTCCCAATTCCCCAGCCACTGGACTAATCTCGCCAACCGAAGCGCCCCCCCCCGTCCGGGGACGCCTAACCACTCTCTCGTGATCCTCACATGGCAACACTCACACTTCGGCCTCCTACACCTAACTCACACCTCAGCCACATGGATCGACTCTCTTCATCACCCTCCTCCGCCCGACCTCCTCGCCCGCTCTCTCAATCTCCTATCTGACTGGAACTCCTCCCCCCCCCCTCCCGTCGGTACCCTACGCTTCCTCAACCCACCTCGCCAAAACGATTCCGACGGAGCATGGTCGTGCGGCACCCACGCCCTCTTGCACA